>CM064498.1:2435168-2485168 GCA_032716605.1 Paralithodes platypus | reverse complement strand
GTTGTATTGTGCATTAAGGTCTGATATAACCTATGTATGTTTAGTTGTTAAGATAAGTTGATCACGAAGCATTGGTTGGCTTTCATATTGCCGCTTCCTATAATTATTAGTGTTCTGCTGGATTAGATAATGCTAGACTAGGGGTCTGATATTATAAGGTATTGTTTCCTATGAGTGCTGGCTTTAGTTAAAAGCTGCACGACATACCTGAGAACTGGAGTTAATTGAGTAAATTCTAGTCTGTGTGCCATTGAGAGTAGAGCATGCACGAATGAGGGCTTTTTGCCTATACCATTCTGCACTGTTCTAAGCTCGGTTGTTTTTCTTTGAGGTACGCCAGGAGAACGCTTGATACTTCGGTATTAAGGTTTCTCAAGAGAGCTACCCTTCACTATAACGTAATATTTGACGCACAGACTTGAGATTTACACTAGGCTATGCGGCATGCCATGCGCACCAGTATCTCGTATCATTGACTCTAGCTAGACTTTATCAATCATAGTAGACATTAAGTATATTAAACCAAGTACTCTTATTATGCATACCCATTTATGATTACACAAGCATTTCGCAGCCTAGTTTGATATATTGAGACACAAACGACTTAGGCTCTTTTTGTTGAGAGGTATACTGCATTGTTGTGGCGATTATTATTGTTGTAGTGTTTAGGATATTCTTGGCTCCGACGGCATTATATATTCTGCCTTTTTGTGTGCATAGCCTGCACGAGCATTGTTCCGCTGCCTGCCTTTTTGGGTTCCATTTCCGATTCGAGCATCTTGATAGCATCTAACATTTAAAGAAGATTCCTTGTTGGTGTTGAAGGACTTTAGTGCACTTTCTTTCATGCAGGAGTGCCTGACATTTATTGATTAAAGTAACGTAATCTGTAACTTCTCTTACCACCTTACTTTGCATACCATAACCAAGCACCTTCGGTTATAGGTAGTAATAGGCTGTTTTCACATAACATTAAGCCTAGAGTAGACGCACATTTATTGAGAGTTTAGTAACCTATTATTGCATATAGAACTCTGTAGAGTATTTGTGTTCTTTGTTCACTGGTAATATACATCAGAGGTTGGATCTAGCGCTTTCCGTTGTAGCATTTATGCCATTACTAGTCCAATGAATAAGAGCCCTGATATATTTAAACCCCAGTCGTAACAAATGGCGACCTTACCTAGGATTTGGTGAACCTACATTTATTAGCAGGGAACATTTGTTGTTTTGGGGAATGTTTTGCGGGGATCAGCAAGAATAATTTTTTTTTGCAACATAGTATAGCCCTTGAGTATTTCCGAGAATGTTTGTGTGTATATTGAAGTATAAGAGTTTGGGGTGCTTCTTTTCTGAATATTGAGGTGGGAAATTTTTGTGAGCATCATGTCTTATACCGGATCAGAGGAGAATGGAGACACAGTACGTAATGTCGAAGCTGAGGAACAGCAGTATGATGATATGGTTAATCAGGTGAACTGTGAGGAGGATGCTAGGATATTTTTGCAATGGCCTGTTACTGCCGAGCGGTTGGAGGGTGTGAATCGGTACGGTCTTCAATGGCTGGCCACAGCTATCGGTCATGCGGGTACTAGCAGCATGACCAGGGATAACTTGATAACGTGTGTACTGGGCAGGGTGACTGGTGAGCGAGATGGGTTGAGTGCTCAGAGCCCTTCGGCCATGCTTCCCCTACACTCGACTCCCAGCCATCCCCGTGGTTTGCCGACCCCGGGTACGCTTCCACAGGTGGGTGGTGACTGGCAGGGTGGGTTGCCCCTGGGGGGACCACCGGTAATTTCAAACATTGTAGCACCTTCATCTCCTCAAGGGTTATCTCCAGAATTATTGTTTAAGCTCGAATTAGCTAAGATCGAGGAGAGAAAATGTCAGCTTCAGCTTCAGCAGCAATTAGAATTAGCCAAGATGGAAGAGAGAAAAACTATCAGTCAAGCAAAAATCCAAGCTGAGTCGACTAGGTACTGTGCCGACATGGACGTAGAGAAGTCGCGAGTAGAGACAACGGGACAGCGACTTGGGGCTGGTAACCGTGTTCATGATCAGTCTCTCTCGCACTTATTGAAACTGGTTCCGGTGTTTGATGAGAGTGGTGTAACAGAATTTTTCGCACGCTTTGAGAAGAAGTGCCAGGAACACCAGTGGCCAGAGAATAAATGGGCAGCACTTGTATCCTCTAGATTAATAGGCAAGGGTCTTAAAGCCTACGATGCGTTACCTTTGGAGTCATGTATTGTGTATGAGGATCTCAAGGAGGCTGTCCTGAGGGCTTACGAACTGCAACCAGAAACGTACCATTTGAAGTTCCGGGGTGTAACTAAGGGAAGAGATAGCACCTTTTTGGAACACGCCCGGGACTTGTCCGATGCTATGGGAAACTAGCTCCGATCTGAGAAGGTAACAACGTTTGATGGAGTTAAGCAGTTGATGATGTTGGAGCAGTTCTTTAAGAGCATGGGCGGTGATCTAACTTTGAACTTAAAGGAGAAAAACCCAAGAACTCTAGTCGAAGCAGCGGAAATGGCTGATCGACGGCTGTCGTTGATTCGGGGTTGCGGGTCCTCACAGAAGTACGATGTAAGTGCTAAGGACCGTTATCCTCCCCCTCCTCGTAGCAATGACACATTTAAACAGAAGAGCCATGAAACTAAAACTGAATCCAAACCTTACACCACACCGTATGTGAAAAGTCAGGGGCCTTTTACATCACAGTATAAGCCGAAACCGAAATTTATGTGTTTTAGTTGCCACCAGGAGGGTCATAAGGCAAATGAGTGCCCTAGTCGACCTCCTCCGGCAGCCGTGTCTTTTGCTCACGGCATTGGAGTGTTCAAGAGGACATCGGAGTTTGTTAAGAGGCATTTCTTCCGAGGTAAATACACTGCCAGTGCAGAAGGATCCGGAAGGCTTATTCCCTGTCCGTGATGCCTTTAGTGACCACAGGGGACTCGGTTGTGTGGAGTGGGGGGGTAGAAGACATGAGGTGAGAATTTTGCGTGACACTGGGGCATCGCAAACACTGTTGAGAAATTTCACTGGTAAACCTGTCAATACGGCACGGGTGGTTGTGGTTCAGGGATTTAATGCGACAAGGTCATACCCGCTTGTAAGAATGAAGATGGAAGTTGATGGTGTGACTCGGGACCTGGATGTAGGAATTGTGGAGAAGTTACCTGTTGGGGGCGTCGACCTCCTTCTCGGCAACGACTTTGCGGGACCTACTTCTGAGGCTCCACCCTTGGTCGTTGCCGAGAAGCCGGCCGACGTGAGTAGGGAGGAGCAGGAGTGGGTTGAGAAGTGTCCGGTGCAGCCTATGGCGTGTGTTGTCACCGGAGATCCTGCATCCAGGGAGTCACATTCTGGTCAACAATCTTTAGATCAGCGGAGGAAGGGTACCGAGGAGGGGTTGAAAGTTGATGCGGTTGAGAGTTTAGTATCAACAGACCTTCTCAGGGACTCATTATTAGGACCACATTTCGAGTCTGGAGAAGACCCAGTAACTGTTCCTGAAAAGGCAGAGGATGGGCTTAAAAACACGAAAGAGTTGAAGGAGGACAGTGATGCACAGTCGGGAGATGTAGCAACAAGGTACCCTGACGCGTACCCTATGAGAAATGGGTCGGCGAAGACGGTGGTCCGAAGCTTGCTAGTGTATTTTCCCGGTATGGTTACCCGCAGGGGATTCAGTCAGTCCAGGGACCCAACTTCACTTCTAGCCTCTTTGTTCAAGCAATGCCGCAGCATGGGATTGTTGGGGTTGTGTCATCTGCGTATCATCCGGAGAGCCAGGGTGTGTTGGAGCGATGGCACTCAGCCTTGAAATCTGTGCTTCGTTGTTGTTGCTTTGAGAGTGGGAAGGATTGGGATCTTGGCCTGCCATGTGTTTTGTTTGCTGTGCGGGAGGTACCTGGGGAGAGTTTGGGATTCAGCCCTAATGAGCTCGTCTTTGGACACCGTGTCAGAGGGCCTCTCCATATGGTTGAAGAAGTATGGGAGGGCGCAGAAAAACCTTGTTCTATGCTCAAGTGTGTCCTCAACAGTCGAGAACGGATGTTGCGCAGTCTGGAGTTGGCTGGCCGTAATTTGGCTAGCTCTCAGGCCCTCAGGAAGGACAGGTACGGTCTCAAGGTTGAACTCAGGGAGTTTCACGTGGGTCAGGAGGTGTTGATTCTACTGCCCCTTGTAGGTCACCCCTTATCCACGAAGTACGCTGGTCCTTATAGGGTGGTGGAGGAGCTATCAGACCTGGATTACTTGGTAGCCACTCCAGACAGACGGAAGCGCAATCAGTTAGGTCATGTTAATCTCGTGAAGGAGTATGGGAGGCACCCCCCTGAGCCTCTCACTGTGCCTGTGATGACGTTTAGCAGTCAAGGTGGAGAAGGAGAACGGGACAGTCAAGCTCAGGTGGAGGATAACTGGAAGGATAAGAAGTTCAAATGGGAGCCTGAGTGTGAGAAGTAAAACACCTGTTGTGCACTCACCCGATCCTCAGGGCCCCTGACTTTAGCCTACCTTTCCAACTAGCAACGGATGCTAGTGGTGTGGGGGCTGGTGCCGTCCTTGTGAAAAAGGATGATGATGGGCTGGAGCATCCTGTTAGTTTCTGCTCGGAGAAGTTCAATTCGGCCCAGGGGAGCTGCTCTGTTGTCGAGGAGGAGCTACTGGCTGTTGTGCTTGGGCATTTCGATGTCATGTTCCAGCCTATGGTCCGGTCGTTGTAGTTTACCCAGATCATCACCCTCTCAAGTTCTTGGACCAGTTTCACAATCGGAATATGAGGCTGACCAGGTGGTCACTAAGGTTACTGGTATATAACCTGGACATACGCCATATTGCCGGTTGTGACAACGTGGTTGCAGATGGTCGTTCAAGGGTATATGATCCTGGGTAGATTGACACACGGGTAGCCTCCTGCTTTAGTTTGAATAGTATTTTGCGCTTGGTGCTTGTTGGCTCGCGGTTGTAGCCCAGCGTATTGGGTCGTAAAGCAGGAGTTCAGCGTTTGGTATAGAAGAAAAAACTAAGCTTGCCCCTATAGTGCAGCCGAAATAAACAAATTAAAAACATAAAAATCAAATAAAAACTCTTTCTTTGATAGTTGAATTTTTTCTGTGTGTTATAGCAGTAATTCTGAGTTGCACTCCTCTCAGAATGCTGGGCTAGAGAAGCTCGCTCTTGAGGAGCATAACTACATATGATTTAACCTATTGTGTTGGGGAAGGTTATAATTTTGTGAAATGTTTTATTGGGAACTGTGCCAGATATTTTACTGCCGCTGGGTGATGGGAAGTAGAGATATAGCATGGGTTCTAACAATCAGATTTTTGTGAGCCTTGGGCCTCTGAGAAAAATCTTGGGGGGAGTGTGACGTTAACCACTCCGTTAGAACCGCATGGCTTGTCCTACAGTGACTCGCTAGGATTGCCAGGGCAGTGGATGTGGCTACAGTTGATGTATTATTGTGTGCTTTATTTCATATGAGAGCTCGTGTCATGGGCAGTCCAGAAAGGCTCTTTGTTTTCGCCCATGTCAAGGCTTTATATATTTAATTGCAAGGTATATGTTTTATCATTAAGTAGTAATGATAGGAATTGAGAGAGAGAGAGAGAGAGTAGAACAGAGTGAGAGGAGGCGCGTAGTGTTTTGCTATACTCGATGACGTCATAGCTGGCTGGCCTCGTGGGGATTGGTTGAGGGAGTTCTTTACCATGCTTGGTGACGTAATGTTTTGCTAGCTACTTTGGTAGTGGTTAGAGGACTTGTTACCGCTTTTTTCCCACGCGGCTAGAGCTAGTGCGAGTATATATACAGCCCTCTCGCCACTTTCTCCCTCAGATCTGGTTTCTAGAACGCATCCCTCTTATCCCTTGATACCTGTTCCCCGCTCTACACCTGAGAATCTTTTCCTCTGCCTACCTCTCTCTTTTTCCATATCTTTCACCACCTTTTATTAATACTATATCCCCTCAGCTTCATGCTGGTCAGTTGTATTGTGCGTTAAGGTCTGATATAACCTATGTATGTTTAGTTGTTAAGATAAGTTGATCACGAAGCATTGGTTGGCTTTCATATTGCCGCTTCCTATAATTATTAGTGTTCTGCTGGATTAGATAATGCTAGACTAGGGGTCTGATATTATAAGGTATTGTTTCCTATGAGTGCTGGCTTTAGTTAAAAGCTGCACGACATACCTGAGAACTGGAGTTAATTGAGTAAATTCTAGTCTGTGTGCCATTGAGAGTAGAGCATGCACGAATGAGGGCTTTTTGCCTATACCATTCTGCACTGTTCTAAGCTCGGTTGTTTTTCTTTGAGGTACGCCAGGAGAACGCTTGATACTTCGGTATTAAGGTTTCTCAAGAGAGCTACCCTTCACTATAACGTAATATTTGATGCACAGACTTGAGATTTACACTAGGCTATGCGGCATGCCATGCGCACCAGTATCTCGTATCATTGACTCTAGCTAGACTTTATCAATCATAGTAGACATTAAGTATATTAAACCAAGTACTCTTATTATGCATACCCATTTATGATTACACAAGCATTTCGCAGCCTAGTTTGATATATTGAGACACAAACGACTTAGGCTCTTTTTGTTGAGAGGTATACTGCATTGTTGTGGCGATCATTATTATTGTTGTAGTGTTTAGGATATTCTTGGCTCCGACGGCATTATATATTCTGCCTTTTTGTGTGCATAGCCTGCACGAGCATTGTTCCGCTGCCTGCCTTTTTGGGTTCCATTTCCGATTCGAGCATCTTGATAGCATCTAACATTTAAAGAAGATTCCTTGTTGGTGTTGAAGGACTTTAGTGCACTTTCTTTCATGCAGGAGTGCCTGACATTTATTGATTAAAGTAACGTAAGCTGTAACTTCTCTTACCACCTTACTTTGCATACCATAACCAAGCACCTTCGGTTATAGGTAGTAATAGGCTGTTTTCACATAACATTAAGCCTAGAGTAGACGCGTTTAATAACCTATTATTGCATATAGAACTCTGTAGAGTATTTGTGTTCTTTGTTCACTGGTAATATACATCAGAGGTTGGATCTAGCGCTTTCCGTTGTAGCATTTATGCCATTACTAGTCCAATGAATAAGAGCCCTGATATATTTAAACCCCAGTCGTAACAGTTTGTAATTACTACAATTAGTGTTTTATGTTGGTAACACTGCTGCCAGCCCCTTGACAATAACATTTAGATAATCCTGTCATGGCCTACACTGACTATCGGTATCATCCAAGTGAGCGAATACATTACTTACTATGTACAAAATAGTATTTATCTTTTTGGATATATGCTATTTAACTCTTTCTGTACTGGCGACGTCTATTAAATTTTATTCGTGCTATATTTAGAGGATTCTGTGCCGTTTAAGAAGGATTTGTGGGAGTAAAAAGGGTTAAGCGAGATAGTTCGAATCCCGTTCATTGCTGGAGGCACCTTCTAAACTGAATAAAATCATCTAATAGTACCCAGAATAAAATTAATCAGACGTCGCCGGTACAGAAGGCGTCAAAGTTACCTCCCTCTGTAAATGAGTATGTATATCGCTAAATAGTCTATGGAGTTTATGTTGCTGTGGACGGGGTAGACTAATGCAGGAGAGGTACCTCGTAGGGGATGGGTGTGTGTTTGAAAGAGAGAGAGGTGTGGGGGATGTGTATGTGTGTGAGAGAGAGAGAGAGAGCGAGAGGTGGGGGATGTGAGAGATGAAAATAGTACAGGAGAGTGAGGAGGATGTGAGAGAGAGAGAGAGAGAGAGAGAGAGAGAGAGAGAGAGAGAGAGAGAGAGAGAGAGAGAGAGAGAGAGAGAGAGAGAGAGAGAGAGAAGTATAAACGAGGTGTGGGGGATTGAGTGTAAATAAGAACGAGAGACGATATAAACTTTTCATTCACGGTCGATTTGCTAAAGCTATTCGACCAAGATGGAGAGAGTGCCCCGACCCGCCTGGCACGTATGAGATGGGATGAAGGGGATAGTGTTGTGGATAGGATTGAGGGAGGGGAGCGGACCGATGGAAACCACCAGGAGGGATAAAGAATAGTAACTTAGTACTATAAACGGCCTTGCGATCTCTTCCAGGTGGTTATGCTTGATAAAAGATGTAATTTTTCCTTTACTTATTTGTTTTTCCTTTTTTGTTTTCATGCACAGCTACTGACAAATGTTCGTGAGCCCTTTGGATTTCTGTATGCAAATATATCCATTCAGATTAATATTCAGATCAAATCAGCTATATTAGGTATTGAGTAATATATAGCTGATTTGATCTGAACATCAATCTACACGGATAAAGAAAATCGCAAGAGCTCCCGATTTGTTTTCAGTAGCTGCACAGTCGCGGTCTTTTATTCTGATACATTTTGAGGCGTCGAAAACTGTGTAGGAAGCTCCGAAATAATAATAAATATAATTAAAAATACTACTAATAATAATAATAATAATAAATATAATTCAAAATAATAATAATAATAATAATAATAATAATTATTATAAATATAATTAAAAATAATAATAATAATAATAATAATAATAATAATAATAATAATAATAAACTATTATTATTATTTGTATTATGTTTATTATATTTCCCTTTCTTCCTCTTCCTCGCCCAACTTCTTCCTTTACTGTCCCTCTTCTTGCACTTCAAGCTTCCGTCATTAGTCTCCTCCTCCTCCTCCTCCTCCTCCTCCTCTTCCTCCTCCTCTTCCTCCTACTCTTCCTCTTCCTCCTCTTCCTCCTCCTCCTCCTCCCAAGGTCGTGAAGGAGAGCTTTAAGACCACCAGAAGTATTGTGATTTTATGCCACCTGCATATCTCCAGATTTAAGCCCTTTACTGAGCTGAACCCCTTTAAGGGAGCCCACCTCGCTTTTTTCTCTTTCTCTCCCTCTCTCTCTTTGGCTTGTATCCATTCGGCCCCATTCAGCCTTTTTTTTTTTTTTTTTTTTTTTTTCTATATTCCAACTACTCCCTCTCGGGCATAGGCTGATAGCCTTTACACTCTACCGCTGAACACGGTGAGGCCTGTG
The DNA here is from genome assembly GCA_032716605.1 of Paralithodes platypus. Taxonomy (NCBI): domain Eukaryota; kingdom Metazoa; phylum Arthropoda; class Malacostraca; order Decapoda; family Lithodidae; genus Paralithodes; species Paralithodes platypus. The sequence goes on along the minus strand of CM064498.1, from coordinate 2,476,101 downwards.
AGGTCTTGTTCCAGTCTAGGGAGTGAGACATGCGAAGCACCTACTCACGGCTCGAACCCAACTCCATCTCTGAAGCTGCTTCGCCCCTGCACTTCACAATCTCACTCCTCAGGCTCGGACCCTCACTCTCAGAACGCCACCTATTGAGCAATTAACTCACTAGGGATTCGAACCTGGGTCCATTGGATTACCAGTCCAGTGGCAAGACCACTCTGCCACACCTCCCCTGTTTTAAGACGTTTACCCCCATCCAGGTGTCAATATTTTCCTGGCGAGCGGTAGCGAACCAGCATATATATATTTTTGTTTTGGCAGCAAGCTAAATTTGTAAATTTTTCGATAGAAAAATGTCTGCGGCGAAGCCGGATTTCTCCATACAACGCTGGCTCGCTATCGCTCGCCAGGAAGAAATCGATACCTGGATGGGAAAAAACGTTTTAAAACAGTTGGCTGAATGGGGCCGAATGGATAAAAGCCAGGGAAAGAGAAAAGGAGAGACAGATAAATAAAAAAGCCGGTGACCCCCTTGAGCAATCATATGTCACTTCCCCAGATCCTCCCAAAATTAATACAATAATTGCCAAGAGATTGATGCCTTGCAATATTATATGTGCCGTCTGAGGGTTGTTGTGATGCATTTCAGACACAGATTATTTGGGCTATCATTAAGGGGGGATGGGCCGGTTTTCTGGACCATTTTCCCCCTCATGTTTAGACCCATTAGTTTTCAGATGTTAAGATGTTTGCCCCATTAGTTAGTCGATTTTAAGACCTTTCGCCCCATTTTTTCGTCAATATTTAGACCTTTCGTGCAATTTAGGTGTCGATTTTTTCCCTGGCGAACGATAGTGAGCCTGTAATGTTGGAAGAACCGGCCTTTGGCCGGAAATTTTTTTTTATCGAAAGATGTACAAATTAATCTACAAGGGGGATCTAATGGATGTTTTTTGTTTTAATTTCATGGAGGTCTAGGGAGAAAACTAGACAAATAACGAATACATGCAAAAATCGCCCAAAAAGTGAACCATCTCCCCCTAAACGATTGTATACAACTTAGGAAGGATCAGTGGGCATCAAAAGAGTATACAGTATATACAATCTCAATTAACACTCTGACTTCCATATATACTCTTCCTAATCTGAATAAAATCGCCTAATAATAGCCAGCATGTAAGCAGCCAACATGGCATCACAATCCTTAACCCGTTCAGTACCAGGGACATCCATTTCATCATCTTCTGGCAACAATTAGACGATTTTACTCAGCTTAGGAAGGACGTCTAGCCATAATAAGACTTCAAACTACCTCGACCCACCCTTTCAACTACCACAGATCCTTCCTAAGCTGCATAACATCGTCTAAATACAGCTAGAAGAAAGTAGAACACCCGTCGCTGGTACTCAAAGGGTCAAAGGCATATTCGTACTGTAATGGTTAACCCCTTCTGTACCGTCGTCATCCTTTTTATTATATTATGGCTAATACTAATCGATTTTATTCAGTTTAGGAAGGATCTATTAGCAATGACAAAGCTTCGAACTATCTCATATCAACCCTTTTAACTACCACAGATCCTCCCTAAGCTGCATAAAATCGTCTGCATATAGCTAGAATATAATATAACAGACGTCGCCGGTACAGAAAGAGTTAAAGGACACACAGACATAACAGACCAAGACAACACAAATGACAAGAGTATGGCACAGGAGGAAGCCCCCAAAAAATGATCTCGTGAAGGCAAAAGAGACAGGGATATGAAGAGAGGCATAGAGGGAAAGAATGAGAGGATCAAGATGGTGAGAGTGGCGGTGGGTTGATGATGATGATGATGATGAGAGAGAGAGAGAGAATGGGAGAGTGTGTGTGGGTGTGGGTGTGAGGGGGGGGGGGGGAGAGAGTCATATATCCCCAGTTTCAGCAGACTATATAGCCCGACGTATAGCTCTTTTAGACACAGCACTCCCTTGGTAGCCTCTGCCTCTCTCTCTCTCTCTGCCTCTTTCTCTCTCTCTCTCTCTCTCTCTCTCTCTCTCTCTCTCTCTCTCTCTCTCTCTCTCTCTCTCTCTCTCTCTCTCTCTCTCTCTCTCTCTCTCTCTTTTCCTATAACTCAAGTGGTTCTTCTATAGAGCAGTTCAAGAAGAGAGTAGGTAGTATTGGCACACACTGCAATGTAACACACAACATAATCTCCCTCTTTCCAATCCGACCATCTTCCTGGATTGGACTGCAAGGTCTTTGAGTTATTAACTATTCCTTATAACTTCTTGTAACTCTCTCTCTCTCTCTCTCAGAAAGCTCAGAGATTACCAGGCAAACTAATGAAACTATCAAACATACTAATGAGCCTGACAACATAGGTTATAACAAGAAGCTTAGCCTCAGTATGAATGCACCACGGAACCATGGCTGAAGATATAAGAGATGAAGAGGTTAACACTATCTGGTTCGACGACATGTGGGATATTATGATATTGTGCTTGTTTGGGGAGTTTGCTTGCTTTTGGAAACTTGGAGTAATATATTTTAGTTTGTCCCCTAAGCTAACAAACACGCCTATATTGCTGGAATTTAGAAATGAGGATGTTAATTTAACCCCTTGAGGATAATGACGACTATCATTAGGCGACTTTATATAACTTAGGAAGGCTCAGTGGGTACCAAAATATTGAATACTAGGTCATTTAACCATTTACCCATATACTGTATATCCTTCCTAATCTGAATAAACTCGTCTGATAATAACCAGAATTTGCTGTCAAAACGCGTCATAATCCTCGTGGCATCGCGTGGCATCTTCAGATATAAGATCTGGGCTGCCTGGACCAAACTGCCTTAATAGGTCATTCAAAATTCTTAACTCTTTCCGTATATTAGGGTGCATTTTTAACACTTTATTCGGGTTATCGTTAGAAGATTTTATCCAATTTAATGTAGCCTTCCGGAAATCAAAGCCCCCACAAGTTCATCCTCAACAGAAAAATATCGTTTAATAATAGCCAGAATAAGCAGTCAAAACGCATCAAATTCCTCAAGCTATTAAGGGGAGGCTGGCCGTTTGTTTGGTCTATTAATTAATTTATTCATTTATTCATATACTTTTTTAGTTTCTTCCCTAGACCTCCATCAAGCTTAGAAAAACACCATAGCGTACTCTCAAAAGAACAAGTTGACGATATGCAACACAATCTAGATAAACTGTCATGTTGGGCCCAAATTTGGCAAATGAGTTTCAATGCGGATAAATGTAAAGTACTACATATCGGATACCTAAATGAGAAAGCAAACTATTCGATGAATGGCACTCATCTTAAGAATGTAAACAGAGAAACCGATCTGGGAGTAACAATATCGAGTAACCTAAAACCGAGTCAACAATGTTCAGAAGTTGTTAAGAAAGCAAACTAAATAATTGGCTTTATAGGCAGGTTATTTGAGCATAAATCCAAAGAAGTTATCCTAACCCTTTACAATTCCTTAGTCCGCCCTCTTCTGGAATACTGCGTTCAATCCTGGTGCCCTTATTACCAAAAAGATATAAACAAGCTAGAACGAGTTCAATGTAGAGTTACCAAAATGATACCTTGCCTGAAGAACAAACCATACGGAGAGCGTCTTAGAGAATTAAATCTATTTCCTTTAACCCAGCGTAGAATAAGAGGTGACTTAATTCAAGTGTTCAAAATCATCAAAGGCATCGACAATATGAACTGTAGTAAGTACTTCACTATCGACCAATCTAATTACACGCGGGGAAACGGTTGCAAAATTATTGGTAAATCTTTTAACTCACACGAATCTAAGAATTTCTTCTTCAATCGAGTTGTCAACTTGTGGAATGGGCTTCCCCGAGACGTTATAGACTGCAGCACCGTTGATTCATTTAAACTCCGCTTAGACAAATATCTCGCATCAAAACCGCGACTGACTGCGTTTGTAAATGAATAACTTTATTTTATCCCGCCCTCAGTTAATAACCCATCCGTCCCCTACTAACTTCCTAATCCTGCCACGGACATTAGTTCCAGGGCAGTAGTTCCCTTTCCAATGTTCCCTTACCCACTCTAAACCACTGTTTGGACACTTGATCCTCAGTGTTTTGGAGGACAAGCAGCCTAGAAGGGTCACTAGACCTGTTGTTGCTTGATTTCCTTTGTACTCCCTGTCTCTACCTTATTCTCTTACAAACCCCAGCTCTCTCGCTCTCTCTGTCTCTCTCTCAGTCTTATATTGCCGGGCCAGCCTTAGGGTCCCTCGGAAGCTCATCACTCTCTCCCTGTCTCTACCTTATTCTCTTACAAACCCCAGCTCTCTCGCTCTCGCTCTCGCTCTCGCTCTCTCGCTCTCGCTCTCGCTCTCTCGCTCTCTCGCTCTCGCTCTCGCTCTCTGTATCTCTCTCAGTCTTATATTGCCGGGCCAGCCTTAGGGTCCCTCGGAAGCTCATCACTCTCTCCCTGTTTCTACCTTATTCTCTTACAAAACCCAGCTCTCTCGCTCTCGCTCTCTCTCTCTCTCTCTCAGTCTTATATTGCCGGGCCAGTCTTAGGGTCCCTCGGAAGCTCATCACTCTCTCCCTGTCTCTACCTTAGTCTCTTACAAACCCCAGCTCTCTCTCTCTCTCTCTCTATCTATCTATCTCCCTCTCTCTCTCTCTCTCTCTCTCTCTCCACTCTTGTAAACAAAGCAGAGGAAACCCTACAATGCGCAAGACTCTATTTCTTAAAAACGGACATATGATGAACGCCAATAAAACGCCATTCATCTTCATAGGCACCCGTCAATTACTATCTAAAATACCAAGCTACACAAAAATAATCTACACGACACCACAATCAAGCCTACCACATATGTAAAATAAATACCTGGCTGTATATATAGACAACTATATGGTGTTCGACAAACATACTAATGGATTATGCAAAACAAAAACAATGGGTACCCGAATGTATTAAAATAGGATTATTAAGGACTTTTTTGACAAAGGAACCTGGAAAATTATAGTACAATCTATCGTGCTGAACATTTTAAACTATTGTAGTATCATTGGGACACAAGGAACGCTACCCTATTACCAAACATTAAAAAAAATGCACAAATTTTGCAGCCAACATTGGAGAGGGAAAAGTAAATAAAGTACGACCATGTCACCCATATTATAAAAGATTTAAAATAATTAACCATAAAAGCCAAAATAACCCATGACACGTGATTAGCTTTCTATAAATATCTAAACAAGGTATACCCAGACTACCTGTTAACCCTCTCTGACATATGACGCGAATTTGAGCCTATTGGGGATACTTTAAAGCCTTTGTTACCATCAGGGGTATTTAGAAACCATTAGTTTAGTTACTTCAACCTCTGCAGTTGTCTTTGAGTTAGCTGTGGGCAGAAAACTAATTTTGGAGAGGTAATTATAAGAGTGAGAGAACTCTATTTCTTATTGCTAATCTGGCAACCTCTGCGTCATAAATGCGTGAAAGGGTTAATTAAGGGGAGATGGGCCGGTTTTCTGGACCTCCTTCTCCCTCATGTTTAGCCCCACTAGTTTTGAGATTATAAGACGTTCGTACGCCCATTAGTTTGGCAATTTTAACACCTTTCGCTCCATTTCGTTGTCAATTTTGAGACCTTTCGTGCCATTTAGGTGTCGATTATTTCCTGGCGAGCGGTAGCGAGCCTGCAATTTTAAGAGGAACCGGACTTCGGCCGGAACATTTTTCTACCGAAAAATGTACACATTTATCTAGGGGGTGTTTTTCTAAGATTGATAGAGGCCTAGGGAGGAAACTAAAAAAGTATATGAATAACTGAATTAATAGACCCAACAAACGGTCAGTCTCCCCTTAACCCTGTCAACTGTAATTAATGTAACCTCCAGTATTACAAGGCAACAAACTTAACATTTTTGTCCCAAAAATATATACAAATTTAGGAACTAGATCAATCTTAGTAAAGGGCTCAAAACTATGGAATGAACTCTCCCCTTATGTCAAGGAACCTAACTCTTTACATACCTTTAAATTAAGACTACATAATATTCTCTTTAACAATTGAAAAAGAGCAATTTATTATTATTATTATCATTATTATTGAGATGACGGGTCCGGCCAACAAAAGCCAATACCAGTCAAACACCTACTCCCATTTACAGGTGATGATCAAACCATTCAGTGCCGCATTGCTACCATAAAGAATAAAACACGCACTAACAAACCTCCCCACCCTCAGACGCCGCTTGAACAATACCCCGTGGCTAAGACAAGAGAAAACGCGCTATACCAAGACCTTCCCATACCGGAGCAAGATTAAGAATATGACGAAGAGATGTTTAGCCTATGCATATTCACCATCAACCACCTCAATATTCCCACATCCAAACTTACCAATAGGAGCAAGTCAACTTTGATCGGGCTAACAAACAAACCAAATTCATCTATCTGCCTTCCTCACAAATCACCATCATACAAACTACAAAGTCTCTACATCTGCCTACATCAGTTATTTAATTTTCCCCACCCCTGCGAGCCATATCGCAACCCAAATTAAATAAGGATAAATGCAGAATATCCACCCCGTTCTAAACATATACTGTTCATATTTTTAAGACAAGAACTAACCTCAGGATGAATCAATAACCCCTAAATCCTATGTCTATAATCCACTGAGAAGCACACCTCTTAACCCCATCCATAAAGTAGTTACTACCTACCCGTGCTGAGGGTAAGGTAGGCAAAACTGAGCTCTGACTTTTCGGGTACCTCTTCCTTCTGGGACGAAGGTCCTTAATCGGTCATCTTAGTTCTGAGTTAGACTTCCGTAGGGGTATAGCCAATTTGCCCCTTAAAATGTTATAAAACTCTGTGAACAACCAGTGAACAACAGTGTAGTGAGTGACCCCAAGAAATATATATAGAGAGAGAGACTATCGCCTACGACGAGCGTGTAAATCCGCCGAGCCCCCTTTTTGCAAAAAGGAAGGGACAACCGACGCTGTTACCACGTGTGCGCCAATTCTTCTCCCAGGCCTCTAGATCTTTTTCCAAACCTTTATGTGACTCTTGTTTTGTTAAGTGTAATGATGACTACAATAAGGGTTAACAAGATATTCTGAGCTTCACGTTAACGTAGCTAGAGAGATTTTCCATTCCCTCCTTTCCCTAGCATTCGCCACTCGATTTCTAGAGAACATAAAACACACCTATCTTTGGAATAATTATATATATAATTCTTCGAATATAGGTTCCTATATTCTTTTGAAGAGTAATACATATGTTTGTTCAGGAAATTACACATACACTTACACGTAAGGACTTAAGCAGATCTTATTTATATGTAGTATCATCATGCAGGTACATAATTCATAGATAAGTCGTTCACAGAGTGTTTTACTATTCAGTCTCTTAATTTAACTATTATTATTCTTACGCCTCATGACCTAAGCTTAATGTCCAGCATTATCCGAGTTATTTAGTAACTTATATATTCACGTCGCATTACCTTCTCCCTCGGCGAGAATCTGTCACGCATACTGACTATTATAATTATTTATCCCCTTAGTGAATTTATATTCCTTTATAATTCTGAGTTATTTGACATTAATCTCTTGTCCATGTTGAATTAACGTAGAAGTTATTCATATATCAAATAATATCCTATTTACATAAACCTTTAGTACTGTGAGTTTGTCCTCGCAGTAACTCTTATCTACCCACTTTGTGGAGCTACCTCGCGGTTGCCATTTTCTATCAGGATATTATTTATTGTTTGAGACCAACATCTCTGTGTATACTTACTTGTGATTATGATAGTGACATAGCACTTATTCATATGTACTATTTATAAACTAATTTTGTGTATTCCTGAACTTTATTATTACAGCGACCTTAATACCTATGAATTGAATTATTTGTATGTCTGATCGCAAACTTCATGAGACTCAATCCTATCAACTAGCTGACCTATGATTGTACCTAGCTATTAAGGAATAAAACTTGTGAACCTCAATTGTGTATTCTGTGTCCATTGATTATTATTGTCGTGTAACTTATAATATTGAAGCTAGTTGTGTGCCAGTTGAATCTTTACGGTTCCCGTTCTTTCCTAAGGTGGAAATCGGAACTATTATAGAGGGCGTTAAAAATTATAACGTCGGATAACAATTATTATTATTACTCTCTCTCTCTCTCTCCCTCTCTCTCTCTCTCTCTCTCATTTCGTTATCTATATATATACTTGTTTATCTAATTTTGTTATTTGCTAGTAGTGGACCACCATCTATACTAACCTTATAAATTGTAAGTGTTTCGTCTCAAAAGTACGGTAAACACACACACACACAGACATTATATATATATATATATATATATATATATATATTGCGTAAGGCACGTAGTAATATAATATGTGTGACTACTACAGTACAGTCTCTTGCCAGAATATTAACAATTGAAATTCCTGGGCAAATATATCACCTCATACTTGGGGTTCACGGAATTCTGATTATTCTTAGAAATGTACCCCATCCACTCTCTCTCTCTCTCTCTCTCTCTCTCTCTATATATATATATATATATATATATATATATATATATATATATATATATATATATATCTCACTCTCACACACACACTCTCACACTCTCTCTCTCTCTCTATCTATATATATATATATCTATATATATCTCGCACTCTTACCTCTCTCTCTCTCTCTCTCTCTCGTCAACTCGTTTACGGCTTGGCCATTCATCTTCTCGCTCACTTTTTCTCTCTCTCCCCGCCTTTGTCATCTTCCCGGGAACTATTTTACCCACACTTTTAAACCCTCCTCCTTCTTTTCTTTTTTCTCTCTCTCTCTCACTTCCAAAGAATCTTAATTATCTCCGTCTTTTACTATCTTCTCGGAACTGACCTGTCTGGGTTTTTTTTTTTACGTTACGCTATTTCACCTTGTCTAATACTAGCCTACTTTATTGAAATCCACTTTTTAAGAGAGAGAGAGAGAGAGAGAGAGAGAGAGAGAGAGAGAGAGAGAGAGAGAGAGAGAGAGAGAGAGAGAGGGGGGGGGGGGGGAGGGGGAGGGGGAGGGATGTCTGGCGGCGAATTATAATACAGAATTCTGGGGTAACATATGATCATTTATTCACTTCAGTAAAGAGCCGTCAATTAAGAAGTTAATAATTATTTAACATTATAATTAGCTTTTTCTTTTTTATCCCGGCTTACACTGGACGTTTATATTCAGCCTAGGATATACCTAATTTCGTATAGAAGAATATTTACTAAAAGACAGATATAGAAAGAAAAATATCTATGTGCAAAACAAGGGAATAACAGGAAAGTCTATGGATTATTTGTAAGAGGTTGTAGAAAGTTAAGGGGAGGAATTTACTTTGTTCCCTAGACATCCATCAAGCTTAAAATTACACCCCCTAGACCCCCCTTGCAAGATAAATTTGTACATTTTTCGGTAGAAACATTTCCCGGCCGAAGGCCGGTTCCTCGTAAATTACAGGCTCGCTATCGCTCGCCAGGAAAATATGGACACCTATATGGCACGAAAGTTCTTAAAATTGACAGAAATGGGGTGAACGTTCTTAAAATCGCCAAACTAAAGGGGGGCGAGCGTCTTAAAATCTAAAAAGCAATGGGGCTAAACATGAGAGAGAAAGGGGTCCAGAAAAAAATCCCTCAAGTGGAAATCTCCCCTTAATGTGTACGACCAAAAATACGAGTTGCAAAGTAAAATACACGTGACTCGGAGTAAATAATATGAAGTAAAATACACGTGACTCGGAGTAAATAATATGAGTTGCGAAGTAAAATACACGTGACTCGGAGTAAATAATATGAGTTGCGAAGTAAAATACACGTGACTTGGAGTAAATAATATGAAGTAAAATACACGTGACTCGGAGTAAATAATATGAAGTAAAATACACGTGACTCGGAGTAAATAATATGAATGTGACTCGGAGTAAATAATATGAGTTGCGAAGTAAAATACACGTGACTCAGAGTAAATAATATGAAGTATTATGAAGAGGACAGATAAATATAAGGTACTGACAGAGAAATACACATTCAAGCTATATCTCTCAAAACTTATATTTAGATACTTTGTTAATTCCAGTTATGGCCAATTTTAGTTGATACCAAACCGCAATGAAATCCTACTGTAAGTATTTGCAACACAGGAATTTATTAAGGGAGGTCCCCATTTTTGTTTGTTTTATCTTTCTCTCCTTTTCTCTCTTTCCCTGGCTTGTCTCCATTCGGCCCCCTTCAGCCAACTGCTTTAACGTGTATCCCCTTCCAGGTGTCGATTTCTTCCTGGCGAGCGATAGCGAGCCAGCATTGTATGGAGGAATCCGGCTTCGCCGGAGACATTTTTCTATCGAAAAATTTAAAAATTTAGCTTGCTGTCAAAACAAAAATGTACATGCTGGCTCGCTACCGCTCGCCAGGAAAATATTTACACCTTGATGGGGGTAAACGTCTTAAAACAGTAGGCTGAATGGGGCCGAATGGATACAAGCCAAAGAGAGAGAGAGAGAGAGAGAAAGATAAAAAAAGCGAGGTGGGCTCCCTTAAATTAACCATAGAGTATAATTATGCTTCAACAAATATAATCCATTCGTCATAGGTAGGCCAAAAATTGTGACCTCTATCCTCTGTCAATCAGATTTTAAGACATTCGGCCATTTAGCTTAGAGATTTTAAGACCTTTCGTCCCATTTTGTTGTCAGTATTAAGACCTTTCGTGCCCTTTAGGTGTCGAATTTTTTTCCTGGCGAGCGATAGCGAGCCTGTAACTGTGGAGGAACCGGCCCTCGGCTGTGACATTTTTCTACCGAAAAATGTACAAATAAATATCGTAGGGGGATGTAATGGATGTTTTCTTAAAGTTTGATGGAGGTCTAGGGAGGAAACTAACAAATAGATTAGTATATACATAAATAGATTAGTATATACATAAATAGATTAGTATATACACAAATAGATTAGTATATACATAAATAGATTAGTATATACACAAATAGATTAGTATATACATAAATAGATTAGTATATACATAAATAGATTAGTATATACACAAATAGATAGTTATATATACATAAATAGATTAGTATATACACAAATAGATTAGTATATACATAAATAGATTAGTATTACACAAATAAATAGATACTTATATACAAAATAGATAAACTTATATACAAAATAGATACTTATATACAAAATAGATGAATAGATTAGTATATACATAAATAGATTAGTATATACATAAATAGATTAGTATATACACAAATAGATTAGTATATACACAAATAGATTAGTATATACATAAATAGATTAGTATATATACATAAATAGATTAGTATATACACAAATAGATTAGTATATACACAAATAGATTAGTATATACATAAATAGATTAGTATATACACAAATAGATTAGTATATACACAAATAGATTAGTATATACACAAATAGATTAGTATATACATAAATAGATTAGTATATACATAAATAGATTAGTATATACATAAATAGATTAGTATACATAAATAGATTAGTATATACATAATAGATTAGTATATACATAAATAGATTAGTATATACATAAATAGATTTAGTATATACATAAATAGATTAGTATATACATAAATAGATTAGTATATACATAAATAGATTAGTATATACATAAATAGATTAGTATATACACAAATAGATTAGTATATACATAAATAGATTAGTATATACATAAATAGATTAGTATATACATAAATAGATTAGTATATACATAAATAGATTAGTATATACATAAATAGATTAGTATATACATAAATAGATTAGTATATACATAAATAGATTAGTATATACATAAATAGATTAGTATATACATAAATAGATTAGTATATACATAAATAGATTAGTATATACATAAATAGATTAGTATATACATAAATAGATTAGTATATACATACATAGATTAGTATATACATAAATAGATTAGTATATACATAAATAGATTAGTATATACACAAATAGATTAGTATATACATAAATAGATTAGTATATACATAAATAGATTAGTATATACACAAATAGATTAGTATATACACAAATAGATTAGTATATACACAAATAGATTAGTATATACACAAATAGATTAGTATATACACAAATAGATTAGTATATACATAAATAGATTAGTATATACATAAATAGATTAGTATATACATAAATAGATTAGTATATACATAAATAGACTCCCAAAATAACCACTGTACCCTTAAGACAAATAATGAGAGCAGAAAAAAAGGAAACTAATTAATATACATGAAGGAAAATCAGCAGTGTGAACTTACGATGGAAAAAGAGTGAAGGGATAAAAGGCGAATAAGCAAGAAAAGAGAATGAGAGCCAAATAAGTACCGGTATATAGGCCAGGAGAAATTAGAGGATGGAACAGACAGTTCATTAACCTTTTTGAGGCTTGGACTTTGCAAACACGGGGGGGGGGGGGGGGGAGGAGAGAGAGAGTGTGTGAGTGAGAGATAGATCAGTTGGCCGTGATATATAAAAGTCATGTGCGTTCTCAGATGGATTACTGTTCACCTCTGTGGAGTGGAAGTGGAGTGGTTGCATTGAGGCAGTTGGACAAAATTCAAAATAAAGCTATTAGATTTATCAATAACCCTGCAATCACACAGGACCTTCCTACATTATCCATACGAAGAAACGTTGCATCCCTTGCATTATTCTACAGATATTTTCACAGCAATTGTTCCGAGGAACTTGCTTCAATTGTGCCGCCTCTCCACATCTTTCCCCCGTAGAACTAGGGCAGCTGAGAGCGCCCATGAATTTACACTTTCTCCTCCACAATGCAGAACTTCTGCTTATCAGAATTCATTTATCCCCAGAGCTACTACTCTTTGGAATTCACTTCCCTCGAATTGCTTTCCACAAACTTACAATTTACAAATGTTTAAATCCAGTTGTTACAAACATTTTATGAATGGAGGATGCCTTTAGGCACATGGACCTTTTTGTTTTATCTGTGTTTTTCCTTCCTCCGTTCATAGTCTCTTAAAAAAAAAAAAAAAAAAAAATAGAGAGTATGTGAGTGAGTGAGTAAGTGTGATAGATAGATAGAGATAGAGTGATTTACACAGTTACACAGATACTCAGACCACACAGACCTTGCGGTCCCAACTAGGTGGTCCGGCCTTAATACTACTAGACAGGGACAGTTAATAGTGGAAAAATTGGACAATACAGTAGAAGGCTCTCTCCCCACCCTCTGCTCCCTCCGGCTAAAAAGCCGTACCGGAAAATGGGATGAAGTGTAACCTTATGGGTCAGGAAATCCCCACAAGGAAAGTTTTTATATAGTATAGGAAGAAATTAGTTTGACAAGGAAATTATACATCCCTACTGATTAATTCATATTAATCCAATCTTCATTAGATGATCGTCCAGTCTTTTCTTAAACGTATCAATAGAATTACTGTCGACCACCTCCCTTGGTAAACTATTCCACTCTTTAACCACATTGTATGTGAAGAAATGTTGTGTCACATCTAAGGATGCCTTTTTTCTAATTAATTTCATTCCATTACCTCGGGTTGCAGCATTGTTATTAATCGTGAACAATGCACTGATATCTACTCGAGAGAGAGAGAGAGAGAGAGAGAGAGAGAGAGAGAGAGAGAGAGAGAGAGAGAGAGAGAGAGAGAGAGAGAGAGAGAGAGAGAGAGAGAGAGAGAGAGAGAGTGGAAAGTACATGGAAATATTCTGCTGATGGCACCAACGACAATAACACTATCTGGTTGGACGTCTTGTGGATTATAATACTATTTTGTTCCAATTATTATTGAGGATTTTGCTTGCATTCACCATATTCAAGAAACCTAATTAATATGTCCCCTAAGCTAACTAAAACATTTCCCCTGCTAGCTGTCGCTCGCCAAGAAGAAATCGACGCCTAAATGGCATGAAAGGTCTTAAGATTCACTAAGAAATGGAGCAAGAAGTCTTAAAATCGCCAAACTAATGGGCCAAACGTCTTAAAACCTGAACACTAATGGAGCTAAACGTGAGGGGGATGGGGGTCCCGAAAAAAATCCCCATCCCCCCTTACGCTAATTGAACGGAATATATGTGAAGTTCTGGGGGGGGGGGGGGGGGGGGGTCCGCTAAAGTTCATGAGGGTACACTGACCATTGTGAATATCGAGGAGCAACTTTTCAGGGTCATGGGTAGGTGGAAGGGAGGAGGGGGGAGAAGGGAGGGGGTGGGGCATGGAGGAGAAAGAGGGGAGGGAGAAGGAAAAAGAGGGCACGTAAAGGAAAGAGAGAGAGAGAGAGAGAGAGAGTAGCGGAAATATTATTAATAAATTAAACGAAATATATGGGGCTCAATAATCTGGATAACATGAAGCATTGTTAGCAGATCAGATTCTACTTGGTTTATATAGAGGTCCAATATTTGTTATCCCTCCCTTATAACCACACTGTCAATAGGGAGAATACTTTATTACATTGATATTCCCCACGCTTCAGGTCATATATAGCTCTAGCTCTCTCTCGCTCTCTCTTCTTCTTCTTTTCTATCCTTTCCTTCAACTTTCCTTTTCTATCGGATATGCCATCTCTACTAGAATTAAGTCCTGACCACCTCATTTGGATCGTAAGGTCTGTGTGGTCAGTGTATCTATGTAAATCTCTCTCTCTCTGACCGACAAGAAACTTAACATTCGGGGCAGGATTCCCATTTGCATACACTCCATCGGTGATTTTGGTCGGCCGGATCCTTATGGGAGGTCGACCACGGGGAAATGATAGAGTACAAAGGAGTACAAAGGAGTACAAAGGAAATCAAGCAACAACAGATCTAGTGACCCTTCTAGGCTGCTTGTCCTCCAAAACACTGAGGATCACGTGTCCAAACAGTGGTTTAGAGTGGGTAAGGGAACATTGGAAAGGGAACTACTGCCCTGGAACTAATGTCCGTGGCAGGATTGGGAAGTTAGTAGGATGCAGAGGGGTTAGTAGCTGAGGGGAGGATAAAATCAAGTTATTCATTTACAAACGCAGTCAGTCGCGGGTTTGATGCGAGATATTTGTCTAGGCGAAGTTTAAATGAATCAACGATGCTGCAGTCTATAACATTAAAATATAAAACTTGCAAACTAAACAAACCAAAATTGGGACAAGGACAATATAAAGTCAAATTAAATTATCAAAATCGCTATGTGGAAACAACGTTTACTAAAATGAAAATTATTAAATAAAAGAACACAATCCACCACATAGGGTGTACATTACTACATGAGCAAGTTAATCTGTTTCCCAAGCAAACTAATCGCACATATAACAACGCACTATCGTCACGTTAAAGGAAGTAGTCAAGTTTGGGAAGTCCGGGACGTTCTGGCAAATTTTACTAAACATCTCAGGGAAGCCCATTCCATAAGTTGACAACTCGATTGAAGAAGACATTTTTAGCTTCGTGTGAGTTAAAAGATTTACCAATAATTTTGCACCCGTTTCCCCGCGTGTAATTAGATTGGTCGATAGTGAAGTACTTACTACAGTTCATATTGTCGATGCCTTTGATGATTTTGAACACTTGAATTAAGTCGCCTCTTAATCTGCGCTGGGTTAAAGGAAATAGATTTAATTCTCTATGACGCTCCTCGTATGGTTTGTTCTTTAGGCTAGTTATCATTTTGGTAACTCTACGTTGAACTCGTTCTAGCTTGTCTATATCTTTTTGGTAATAAGGGCACCAGGATTGAACCAGTATTCCAGAAGAGGGCGGACTAAGGAATTGTAAAGGGTTAGGATAACGTCTTTGGATTTATGCTCAAATGACCTGCCTATAAAGCCAATTATTTTGTTTGCCTTCTTAACAACTTCTGAACATTGTTGGCTCGGTTTTAGGTTACTCGATATTGTTACTCCCAGATCGGTTTCTCTGTTTACATTCTTAAGCTGAGTGCCATTCATCAAATAGTTTGCTTTCTCATTTTGATATCCGATATGTAGTACTTTACATTTATCCGCATTGAAACTCATTTGCCAAATTTGGGCCCAACATGACAACTTATATAGATTGTGTTGCATATCTTCAACTTGTTCTTTTGAGAGTACGCTATTTGCAATTTTTGTATCGTCAGCAAATTTTGAGATTGTACAGGTGAGACCCTCATCTATGTCGTTGATGTAAATTAGAAAGAGAATTGGTCCTAGTACCGATCCCTGGGGTACCCCGCTACTTACATTGGTCCATTTAGATGCATTACCGTTTATGACTACTCTTTGCTTTCTGCGCTGAGCCAATTTTCTATCCATTTCAACACACCGTCTTGTATTCCATGCGCTTTTAGTTTTAGTAAACGTTTGTGGGGAACTTTGTCAAAGGCCTTTTGAAAATCAAGGTATGTAATATCTACAGCTTTACTCTCATCGTAGAGGTTGAGGATATCGTGGAAGAAGTCTAAGAGGTTTGTTAAACAGGAACGTTTTTTACGAAAGCCGTGTTGAGTATCTTTAAGTATGTTATTTTCCTCTAAGTGATTTACGAGTCTGTCTCTTATGAGTGTTTCTAGCATTTTACATACAACTGAGGTTAAGCTAGTTGGACGATAGTTACTGGGTAGGGATTTGCTGCCTTTTTTTAATATCGGTGTTACGTTGGCTAGCTTCCATTGATCAGGCATAGTTCCAGACTGCAAGGATTTATTGAATAGCAATGTCAGTGGTTTAGAGAGCTCATCCTTAGCTTCCTTTAGGACTCTAGGTGAGATTGTATCAGGTCCAAGCGTTTTATTTACCTTGAGTTTATCTAAACAATTCAATACTTCTCTCTCTGTAACGGTGATATTGCTTAGAACATCTGAATTATCAATCTGAATCGGCGATGGTGTAGGGATATCACTGAGGTCTTCCGTTGTAAAAACTGATGCAAAGAAGGTATTGAGGGCATTACTCATTTGTACTTCGTCTTTGGTGTATTCTCCATTTTCATCGACTAACGGTCCAACAGTTGAAGTAACTACTTTTTTCTTTCTGATATAACTATAGAATTATTTCGGGTTTGTTTTACTTTGATTCACATGTAGTTCCAGGGTCTTTTTACTTTGCTTAATTAACTTTTTGGCTTTGCGTCGTAGCTCTACAAATTTCACCCGTTCTTAGTCATTTTGTAAGGATTTTAATCTATTATTAGCAAACTTTTTAGCAAGCACACAGTTTGAAATATCTTTATTCCACCATTTGGGCTTATTATTATGGCCTGTACGCCGTATTTTCGATGGTATGCAGTCCTGCACTGCTTTTATGCAAGTGGTTTCGAATAATTCCCAAGATGTATTTATGTCGTTATTGTTAATTAAAAAGCTCCAGTCAGTTTCTTTAAACATAGCTCTAAGTTTATGAAAGTTTGCTCTCTTGAAATTAGGGACTTTTTCGATGCTGCTATATGGTTCGTTACTAGTAAACTTTAAAGTGAAAGTTATTGTAGATGGTCGCTGTTACTGAATTCATCACCAACATTCAAATTATCTATTAATTCTTCTTTTGTTGCAAGTACAAGGTCAAGAATGTTATTACCACGGGTCGGCGATCGAACAAATTGATAGAGTGAACTCTCTTGCAAGTTCGCATGCACGTCATGTCCGGAGTGTGAAGTAAGAATATCGCCCCACTTGGTCACAGGTAAATTGAAGTCGCCAAAAAATACAGTATCTTGCGAGTTACTTACATCTGCAATTTGTTCGTAAATTTCTCGGTCAGTTTGCACTGATTGAGCTGGAGGTCTGTATATTAATGCAAGTATTATTTTTGTACCTTTATTATTCTTTATTAGCACAAAAGATGCGTCGACGTTCACAATTTGAGGTTTTGACAAGAGGGTCGGGTTAAGACTTTCTTTGATATAAAATAAAACGCCACCTCCATTTTTATTTATTCGGCTGTTCAACATTACATAACCGGGAAGTGAATACTCTGCTAAAAAGTCTCTATCTTCTCTATTGAGTCAAGATTCTATTAAACCAATCACATCATCATTTTCTGTAAACACTAGTTCCTCTAAATCTGAAAATTTATTGCGTATGCTACGAGCGTTTGCATAGAAAACCTTTAAAGTTGCGGTTTTAGAACTCACAGAACGTTCTTTAATCGAATTTTTGGTTCTGGTCGGATCTACATTTACAGTCATGGCTGTCGTCGGTCCTCGGTCGTTATCCCTGGCGATTTTGAATTTGGGTCGTGTTGGTGGAGCTTTATCCAAATTCGCGGTTCTTGACGGATTAGTATTTAATTCCTTTGCAGGTGGAGAGAGAGAGAGAGAGAGAGAGAGACAGACAGACAGACAGACAGACAGACAGACAGACAGACAGACAGACAGACAGACAGACAGACAGACAGACAGACAGACAGACAGACAGACAGACAGACAGACAGACAGAGACAGACAGACAGAGAGAGAGAGAGAGAGAGAGAGAGAGAGAGAGAGAGAGAGACAGACAGACAGACAGAGTCAGAAAAAACAGATAATTATACAGATTGACATTCAGAGTGACTGGCAATTTACAAAGTTATAAAATCAGGACAATATCGATACTGATGAATTGATATAATTAAGTTTATTATTTAGTTAAATATACTATTATCATATATATATATATTAAATTAAGGTCAAATAACACTTTTCATTATCTAATTTATTCACAATCAATGTATTATTTGCACGTTTACAGTTTCATTTCCTGTTTCAGAGAGAATAGTCGAATTCAACGAAATTTAATCAACCGCTTTTATCAGAGAGATTTAAAGCATATTTTTAGACACAGTCATCTTTAATAATCTGAAATCAATTCCATATTGCATTTCCGTGCGGTTGTGCGTTCTTTTATTTACTTGTGTGGTTAGCTTTACCTTAAGGGGACATGGGCCGGTTTACTTGTGTGGTTAGCTTTACCTTAAGGGGACATGGGCCGGTTTACTTGTGTGGTTAGCTTTACCTTAAGGGGACATGGGCCGGTTTACTGTGTGGTTAGCTTTACCTTAAGGGGACATGGGCCGGTTTACTTGTGTGGTTAGCTTTACCTTAAGGGGACATGGGCCGGTTTACTTGTGTGGTTAGCTTTACCTTAAGGGGACATGGGCCGGTTTACTTGTGTGGTTAGCTTTACCTTAAGGGGACATGGGCCGGTTTATGTACTTGTGTGGTTAGCTTTACCTTAAGGGGACATGGGCCGGTTTATGTACTTGTGTGGTTAGCTTTACCTTAAGGGGACATGGGCCGGTTTACTTGTGTGGTTAGCTTTACCTTAAGGGGACATGGGCCGGTTTACTTGTGTGGTTAGCTTTACCTTAAGGGGACATGGGCCGGTTTATGTACTTGTGTGGTTAGCTTTACCTTAAGGGGACATGGGCCGGTTTATGTACTTGTGTGTAGCTTTACCTTAAGGGGACATGGGCCGGTTTATGTACTTGTGTGGTTAGCTTTACCTTAAGGGGACATGGGCCGGTTTATGTACTTGTGTGGTTAGCTTTACCTTAAGAGGACATGGGCCGGTTTTATGGACCACTTCTTCCAACATTACAGGCTCACTATCGTTAGCCAGGGAAAAAATCGACACCTAATTAGCACGAAGGGTCTAAATATTGACGAAAACATAGGGCGAAAGGTCTTAAAATCGACTAACTAATGGGGCAAACATCTTAACATCTGAAAACTAATGAGGCTAAACATGAGGGAGAAAGTGGTCCAGAAAACCGGCCCATCCCCCCTTAAGTGTGGTTCAAAGGGCGCCTTCCTCACATCCTTTTCATTATTCATATAAGTTTCCATCTCCCGAACTTGATAGCTATCTACGGCCTCGATATATAATAATACAAATGTATACAGAGGCAAGCAGAAAGCCAATTAAACAATATATGTGTAATAGATTTACAGTATATACACATAATGCATTTCTTACCTCTCTCTCCCTCTCTCTCTCTCTCTCTTCCCTGTATCAAACACATTTTAACATTTACCCCCCAAAATAAAGCACAAAAGAGACGAGAATTCCAAAAGCAAAATGAAAATGGATTTCAAAACTTGATTGTGAAATAACTGAATAGAGGCGGATTACATGCCACTGGAATGAAGAAATACGTTGTACGAATGAGAACCACGAAATACTGTATATACCTTTATTTGCTCTCTCTCTCTCTCTCTCTCTCTCTCTCTCTCTCTCTCTCTCTCTGTATCTATCTAACTCTGCCAATCTGTCTATCTCTCTTCCCCTCTCCCCTCTTAATCCCCCTTTTCTCAAATGTGCTTATATATATACAGTATATATATATATATATATATATATATATATATATATATATATACCGGTTTATATATGTATAATCCTGAAACCCATGTGTTTAATATACAGTATAATAAACACAATATATTATACTGTTTAATATAAGTCAAATTAAAAACCCCAAGCACCGAGTCAACCTGCCCGACCGGTATGATATTAAACCAAGGCCAATATTTCCACCAGAGAGAGAGAGAGAGAGAGAGAGAGAGAGAGAGAGAGAGAGAGGGGGGGGGGGGGGACAGACAGACAGACAGGCAGACAGACAGACAGACAGACAGAGAGAGAGAGAGAGTTACATAGGTACGCCGACCGCACAGACCTTGCAGTCCCTACTTGGCATTATGGATATAATTCTAACATAGAATTTGCTGCAAAGTGAAAGGTAAGGATAGCCAAGCAGAAAGCAGCTGTTCCCGCCCACCACTCCCTCCGACCTTGGCTCGGCATGACATTTAGTTGGAAAACAAGATTCCCATCAGAATGAGAATATTACTAATGGGAAATGTATAGTAAACAGCCAAGTTGAGATATATTTCATAGTGCTGATGCCTAATCTATTGTTCATTCTTAGTATTTGTTTTATATCTATATTACTCAATAGTATTACATTGTACCAATTTATCTGGAAATGTGCTCCTCTCGTTGACCACACTGAGAGAGAGAGAGAGAGAGAGAGAGAGAGAGAGAGAAGGAGAGAGAGAGAGAGAGGGAGAGAAAGAATGTCCGTGAATAATATTTGAAGCCATCCGCGAATATCTGAAACCCACTCTCCTCCTTCTTCCTCCCTTATACCTCCCATGGTAGAATGAGAAGCAAAGAGAGAGAGAGAGATATTTACATAGAATAACATTGATACACAGGTTACACAGAGCTTACGATCCCAGCGAGGTGATCAGAACGTATATCTAGTGGAGACAGCAGAACTCCCAACATACGAAATTTGAAGACAAGGATAGAATGGAAGATGGCAGAAGGATGAGAGAGAGAGAGAGAGAGAGAGAGAGAGAGAGAGAGAGAGAGAGAGAAGTACGAGGGCTAGTTAGTATCCTAAAGACCATTCAGTCCATTCTGGGAAGTTTACCTTAACCGACAAAGACGACATAGTACCGCTAGATTCAATGGAAAGTACAAAAATAGCCATGCTGGAACGAGAGAGAGAGAAAGTTACACAGATACTCAGACCACACAGACCTTGTGGTCCCAACTAGGTGGTCCGGTCTTAATACTGCTAGACAGGGACAGTTTATAGTGGAAGAATGGGACAGTAAAGTACAAAGCTCTCTCACCACCCTCTGTTAACTATGTTCGAATATAATCTACATGTTATATTATATTGAATTGATTTATTTAGTAAAAGGTTTCGTTCATCTTCCTGCTTCATATGAATTCCTTTGGTTATTTCACTTGTTCATAAGCTTATAGTTATGAATCCCATCATTTCCATTGTTTCATTTATGTGTTCATGTATTCCATTATGGTTCATGTATTTATATTTGTTTTCGTCAGTTTCACTTTATTTCGTCAAGTGTTTATGAGCAGGATTAAGGAATGGGAACGGCAGTTGGACAGTAGCAGCCATGCTGTCAAGTACTCTATCTGTATCTAAAGATTAATAAATAGTTATGGTCAACGACGTGGTCTTCTCTTATCCTCCATTGAACTGAACACCCTCCGCTCCCTCTGGCTAAAAAGCCGTACCGGAAAATAGGATGAAGTGTAACCTTAATTATGGGTCAGGAAATGTGAGAGAGAGTGAGTGAGCTACATTGAGTTACATAGACACACAGACTACACAGACCTTGCAGTCCCTACTAGGTAGTCCGGACTTAATGCTAAAATAGAATTTGCTACAAAGTGGAAGGCAAGGATAGCAAATCAAAAGGCTCTCTCCCCACCCACCTCTTCCTCCGAAATATTATATACTACTGATGCTTAATTTTTTTTTTTTTTTTTTTTTTTATAACCTATATTATTCCCACCTCCGCAAAATGGATGTCTAAACTGCTTTTGAATGTGTCAATTGTCTTACATTGTACCACTTTCTCTGGCAATGTGTTCCACTCGATGACCACACTGTAGGTGAAGAAGTGCTTTGTGGCATCGAGATTCGCCCTCCTGGTTTTTAATTTCATTCTATTTCCTCGAGTTAATGAACTATTATCTAATTTGAAAAGTGAATCTACATAAATGTTGTCAAATCTCTTTAGTATCTTGAAACACTCAATTAAATGACCTCGTAATCTTCTTTTCTTAAGTGAAAACAAATTTAATATGTTTAGTCTTCATGATAAGATTTATTTTTTAGTGACGGAATCAACTTTGTCACTCTACGCTGCACTGACTGAGTTTCTCAATGTCCTTGCTCAGATGAGGAGACCAAAATTGCACGCCATATTCAAGATTGAGCCTCACTATGGTTTTATATTTAGGTACTATAATGTTCTCATTTTATAAGTAAAATTTATCTTAATATATCGCAATGCTCGATTGGCCTTGTTTGCAGCTGCTGCACATTGATCTGAGGTTTATAGGTTTTCAGATATATGATCCCCCATGTCTTTAACTAATTAATGCACTTGTTTTAATTGACTGGCCTTTCATCTGTATTCATATTTTGTGTTTGTATTACCTATTTGCAAGATCTGGCATTTGTCAACATTGAATGGCATCTGCCATACTTCCAACCACTCTACTATTTTATTTAAATCAGATTGCAGTTTATTTCCGTCTTCTTCGGTTAATACTGAAATTCCTATCTTTGTGTCATCAGCAAACTTTAAAATAGTATTATTCAGTTCAACATCGATGTCATTTATATAGATTAGAAACAAAACTGGCCCCAGGACCGATCCCCGAGGCACTCCACTATAAACTGGCTCCCACTCAGACTGTACTCCATTTATCACAACTCTCTGCCTTCTGTTTGTCAGCCAGCTTCTAATCCATGCATGAATTTCTCCAGTAATGCCCAACAATTCCAATTTCTTCAATAATTTTCCACGAGGTACCTTATCGAACGCCTTTTGGAAATCTAAGTAAATTATGTATAATGATTAAGTAGAGTCGTTATGTGAATAGTGTATTATAACATTTTATCAAATTTACTGGATCTGACTTACTGGATCTAAAGCCATGTTGGCTCTCTCTGATTAAATTGTTTGACTCCAGATAATCTACTATCTTGTCTCTTAGAATTGTTTCCAGAATGTGTCCTATGATTGACGTTAAACTGATTGATCTATAATTACTTGCTTGGGCTTTATTTCCTTTTTTAAATATTGGTGTAATATTTGCAGTTTTCCAAATCACTAGGTACGGTTTCCTGATTGAGCGACAAGTTAAATATGTTAGTTAAGGACTTAGCTATTTCTTCTTTCACGTTTTTCATAATTCTTGGGTGAATATTATCCGGACCTGGAGTTTTATTGGTATTTAAATTGTTCAGCTTACATAACACTTCACTTTTGCTTATGGTAAAGTTTCCTACTTCATGTGTTTTTATGTTTGTTTCTGAAGTAGTGTTATTTTCTTCCTTAGTAAAGACGATACACACACAAAAACACGACTTCTTGGTCTATTCCCAGGTTGTAGTGTACGTCACACACTCATTATATATGAAACATTTACATGCACACACACACACACACACACACACACACACACACACACACAGAGAAAGAGAGAGAGAGAAAGGGGAAGTGTTGAAGTAGCCGTTAGCGAAAGAGGCTGTTTGGCTGAATGGTGTTATTTCTCCAATGACGATATCTCCATGTGGGGACGAGAGAGAGAGAGACTTACATAGACTTACATATATACACTGGCCACACAGACCTTACGATCCAAACGAGGTGGTCAGGACTTAATTCTAGTAGAGATGGCATATCCGATGGAAAAGGAAAGTTGAAGGAAAGGATAGAAAAGAAGAAGGCTCTCTCCCCACCCTCCGTTTCCTCCGACAATTGCCGTACATGAAAAAGTTGGAAGTGATTAACCTTGCTGGGCTTCGAAATCCCCAGAAGGAATTTACAGGAAAGATTGGAAAAAAAGAAAGGGAAAACAAAAAAGAAATTAAAAAAATCATGCAACCCTTCGCCTTAGCAGCATGTAACTTTTGGGGTTAATTGGAATCATCCAACCCATCACCCTTAGTAGTATGTACATATTGTGTGATGTTTATTATTCTTATTTTTTATTTGTGTATTATTATTATTTGTGTATTATTATTTGTTTTTCTTTTCTAACGCTCTCTTCAGCTGAACAAATAATAACGGTGATAATTACTGCCTACTCCATACCAATTTTTCTGTGGTATGAGTCTAGATTTTTTTTAAATGAATCTATAGAGGAGCTGTCTATTACTTTATTTGGAAGTTTGTTCCACTCATTAATTACACTGTGAGTGAAGACATTTTTTGTTTTATCTAGATTCGCTCTCCGACCTAATAATTGTAAATTGTTTCCTCTTGTAGATGTGTCTTCGGCTTTTTTTAATAACTTATCTAGATTAATGTTACTGAATCCTTTTAGAATTTTAAAACACTCTATCAATTGGCCTCTCATCCTTCGTTTCTTAAGTGAAAATAGATCAAGTTCTCTCAGTCTTTCATCATATGATTTATTTCTCAATGAAGGGATTAGCTTAGTGACTCGCCTTTGCACAGATTCCAATTTGTTTTAACATCCTTTATGAGGTGAGGTGACCAAAACTGCACAGCATATTCGAGGTGCGGTCTCACCATACTTTTGTATAAGGGCAAAACTATGTCTTTGCTGTGATAGTGAAAGTTTCTTCTGATGAAACCTAGTGCCCTGTTTGCTTTGTTTGCAGCCGCTGTGCATTGATTGGAAGATTTTAAGTTTTCGTTTATCAGAAGAGAGAGAGAGAGAGAGAGAGAGAGAGAGAGAGAGAGAGATTTGATTTGATTTGATTGTTTTATTGAGAAAAGTACAAATGTTACACAAGTATCATAGTTACATTATCTCAAAAGGGCGAAGGTGCATACGCAATCTTCACCCTATTTCTGGCTTAAACTATGTCATTACATATATAGTTAGATGAGTAATACATTGATATTGAAGATTAATTTTAACACTACCTAAGTTTAGTATATACAGTATTATAATAAAGACATATCTAAAATATATGAGTCCCCGTTATAGACCTTGATCAGATTGTGTTTTGTTTTTAAACACGCATGCTGTCCCACAAGACCCCCAACTGAGCCCCGACCGTGTTAATCCCTCCTTAAACATCCTAGAGGGACCCTAACCGTCGTGACCCAGTCACCAGACCCCAGCACCCAAAACATACAGCCATACAGATTCAGATTCAGATTCATATTATTTTATTTCCATAAAATAATATTCGGAGGGAAGGTGCAAGTAGTCCTCCGGGAGGGATGTGCCGCATATCCGGAGGTACTTGTACATCAAGCCATTAGCCGAGAATATTGAGGACAATACAGCTGTATGGTTAGGGAGCGTAGGTTCGCTGACCCAGGGTGGCCTGTAAGGCACCACTAGAATGTACATGTGTTTAGTTGAAGAGCATAGCTACACATCAAATTATGTGTTTTATAATTTTACATTCTTTTAAAAGGTTGTACATAGTTCCACTGTTGAACATCCATATTATCTGTTTAGTTACATTTTCAATTGTATTATTTCTATATTTTATTAAAGTTATACATTGCAGTATATAATGTTGAAGGGTGTGAGATCTTGGCCTATTGCACAGCCTACAACTCCTATCCTTCTCTGCAGTATTAATGCCTAATTCCCAGTAATATTTGTAGCCTAGTCTTAACCTAGTACATACAGAATCTTTCCACTTACTTGTAACATTCCCATAATTGAATTTAGTTTTATCTACCACCTCTCTGTAATGATGCATGGTGGCACTAGGCCTGGCTATATACTTACACTCGATATCTCTAGCTTCTTTTACTTCTTGACATTTCTTTATTTTGTTTTTTACCTGTTTCAAAGATAGGCTACATTGTACATCAATTTCCATTTTTTCAGTAGCATTTTTAGCTATTATATCAACTTTTTCATTACAGGTAATCCCTGTATGTGATGGTATCCATGAAAACACAATTTTTCTCCCTTTTAAAGAGAGAGAGAGAGAGAGAGAGAGAGAGAGAGAGAGAGAGAGAGAGAGAGAGAGAGGGGGGGGGGGAGGTTCATATAGAGCTACATAAATACACTGACTACATAAGCCTTACGGTCCAAACGAGATCGGAACCAAAACTTGGCATGGCATGCAAAATTTGAGCAAGGGCATACCCCTACCTACGCTTGCGTAAGTATGCGCTATACTGATCGCCTCATACATGAAATCACTTCTTCCTTGGTGCATATCATATCTGGCCTACGCTGGTGGAGGTAGGCGCTATACTGGTCACGTCCTAAATTGCCTCATTTCTTCCTTGGCGCATGACCAGAAAAACGATCCATCTCCCTTAAGTGATATGAGACACCGAACGATAATTAATGACATAGTTGTTGGAGCGAGTGTACTGCAATTACCGTGCCGCTCTTTTGTTGGTTGTTTCAGCCGGAAGTTGGATTTGGAATACGCGCTTTTGTAATGCGCCACTCTCTCCGGTATTGTGTGGTACAAGAATGTTAAACATTAATTCACCTGCAGGTTTAAGAGATATAACTAAAGACGTTCTAGACATTAGAATGGGAAAGCAACTAGTATACATACCAGCGCCAATCAAAGCTATTAAGGGATTCGAAGCCTAACCGTTGCATCAAGATAGTGTATGTGGTGTGTGTGTGTGTGTGTGTGTGTGTGTGTGTGTGTGTGTGTCCCTTTTATTTATATAATATTCGGTGATCCTGACCCCGAAATGGCACGAGTCGCTTACTAAGAGGAAAAAAGAGGTACGATATGCAAATGGACAAATTATGTAATGGCAAGAGTTGATTACAAAGAGATAAAGGAGATACAGTAGCAAATGGGCCAGACCCCGAAATGTCAAGCACAAACAAACACAAACAAACAAACAAACAAAATAATAGACACAAGCAGATAGATATTAAACAGACATATCAAACAGACACAAAGAAACGTACACACACATAAACACAAAGAGACAGACAGAGAAAGACAGGCAGAAACAAACAGGCACAAACAAACATACACAAACAAACAGGCACACACACAGACACAAAGAGACACAGAGACAAACAGACAGACACAAATATAAAGACAGACACGGACACACAAACACACACAAACATACATACACAAACAAGCAGACACAAACAGACACACACAAGATGACACAAACAGACACAAACAAACAGAAACAGACAGACACAAACATACAAACACAGACAAGCAGACACATACACAAACATAAATAAACAAACAGACACAGACACAAACAGACACAAACACAAACAGACACAAACACAAACAGACAAGCAAACTTACACAAACAGAGACACAAACAATTAGACAGACATACACACTCACAGAAACAAACAAACAAACAAACAATGCAGGCAGAAAGGCAGATTACAAAACAAAAATATATGCAGAGCTTTTGAATGCATGCAGGCGAGCACTTGCATGTGGGTTTTCACTGTTCCCATAACCCTCTCTCTCGCTCTCTCTCTCTCTCTCTCTCTCTCTCTCTCTCTTTCATATTAAGGGGAGACTGGCAGTTTGTTTGGTCTATTAATATATTTATTCATATATTTGTTTAGTTTCCTCGCTAGACCTCCATCAACCTTAGAAAAACACCCCCTATACCCCCCTTCAAGATACATTTGTACATTTTTCGGTAGAAAAATGTCCCGGCCAAAGGCCGGTTCCTCTTAAAATTACAGGCTCGCTGTCGCTCGCCAGGAAATAAAAGACACCTAAATGGCACGAAATATCTTAAAATTGACAACGAAATGGGGCGAAAGGTGTTAAAATCGCGAAAGTAATGGGCCGAACGTCTTATAATCTCAAAACTAGTGGGGCTAAACATGAGGGAGAAGGGGGTCCAGAAAAACGGTCTTCCTCCCCATAAGCCACCTCGTGTTCCGGAAAATAAAGAAGCTCGCTCTTAAATGATAAAAAAAATACTTATATGAAGAAACATGGACAATGCAAGAAAAATGGACAATGCAAGAAAAATATGCCATGTTTTTCCTTAATATGATACGACTTCTGTGTAAATAGAACGCAGCAAAGTCAATGGGTATTTACAAGATATTTATTTATACCGCTAAAAAAATCCAAGCTTAACCATGACATTACCAAGTGAAAACAATAAATATATAAATATATACATATATATATATATATATATATATATATATATAGCTAAATGAATGAAATATTTAATTATATTTAGTAAAGTGAAAAGACCAGAGGCAAAAACAAATCGAAAGTCCTAAATTAATCAGACTAATAATAATAATAATAGCCAACAATTAAGCAAGGACAATAGGACAAGAAACAAATACAAATGCACGAACAAAACAAATGCACGAATTAGCACATTATTAGTTATTCAAATGGAACAAGTAGCCATTTCTTCACGCCTCAAAGCAACACGAATAATACAAACACATGAAAATTAGCATAAAAATGATTATACCGGAGAGAACAGTCGCATATAAAAGACTTGTAATGCACGATAAAAGTAAATGCAATATGTGAGGTGCTTCTGTGATGTATCCCTTGGCCTTAAGGGGAGACTGATGGTTTGTTTGGTCTATTCATTCATTTATTCATATATATTTTTAGTTTCCTCCATAGACTTCCATCAAGCTTAGGAAAACACTCCCTAGACCCCCCTTGAAGATAAATTTGTAAATTTTTCAGTAGAAAAATGTCCCGGCCGAGGGCCGGTTCCTCTTAAAATTGCAGGCTCGCTATTGCTCGCCAGGAAAAAATCGACACCTAAATGGCACGAAAGGTCTTAAAATTGACAACGAAATGGGACGAAAGGTGTTAAAATCGCCAAACTAATGGGCCGAACGTCTTATACTCTCTAAACTAGTGAGGCTAAACATTAGGGAGAAGGGGGCCAGAAAAATGGTCTTCCACCCCTTAATACACAGCAGTAATATAATATACCAAGTAATACACAGTAATATACACAGTAATATACACAGTAATATACACAGTAATACACAGTAATATACACAGTAATATACCAAGTAATACACAGTAATACACAGAAATATACACAGTAATATACCAAGTAATACACAGTAATATACACAGTAATATACCAAGTAATACACAGTAATATACCAAGTAATACACAGTAATATACACAGTAATACACAGTAATATACACAGTAATATACACAGTAATACACAGTAATATACACAGTAATATACCAAGTAATACACAGTAATATACCAAGTAATACACAGTAATATACACAGTAATACACAGTAATATACACAGTAATATACCAAGTAATACACAGTAATATACACAGTAATATACCAAGTAATACACAGTAATATACACAGTAATATACCAAGTAATACACAGTAATACACAGAAATATACACAGTAATACACAGTAATACACAGTAATACACAGTAATATACACAGTAATACACAGTAATATACACAGTAATACACAGTAATATACACAGTAATACACAGTAATATACACAGTAATATACACAGTAATATACCAAGTAATACACAGTAATATACACAGTAATATACCAAGTAATACACAGTAATATACACAGTAATATACACAGTAATATACACAGTAATATACCAAGAAATACACAGTAATATACAGTAATATACACAGTAATACACAGTAATATACACAGTAATACACAGTAATATACACAGTAATATACCAAGTAATACACAGTAATATACCAAGTAATACACAGTAATACACAGTAATATACAGTAATATACCAAGTAATACACAGTAATATACCAAGTAATACACAGTAATATACACAGTAATATACCAAGTAATACACAGTAATATACACAGTAATATACCAAGTAATACACAGTAATATACACAGTAATATACAGTAATATACCAAGTAATACACAGTAATATACACAGTAATATACACAGTAATACACAGTAATATACACAGTAATATACCAAGTAATACACAGTAATATACCAAGTAATACACAGTAATATACACAGTAATACACAGTAATATACACAGTAATATACAGTAATATACCAAGTAATACACAGTAATATACAGTAATATACCAAGTAATACACAGTAATATACAGTAATACACAGTAATATACACAGTAATATACCAAGTAATACACAGTAATATACACAGTAATATACACAGTAATATACCAAGTAATACACAGTAATATACAGTAATATACACAGTAATACACAGTAATATTCACAGTAATATACACAGTAATACACAGTAATATACACAGTAATACACAGTAATATACACAGTAATATACACAGTAATACACAGTAATATACACAGTAATATACCAAGTAATACACAGTAATATACACAGTAATATACCAAGTAATACACAGTAATATACCAAGTAATACACAGTAATATACAGTAATACACAGTAATATACAGTAATATATACAGTAATACACAGTAATATACGCAGTAATATACCAAGTAATACACAGCAGTATTATAATAAACCAAGACTTTGTATTTTTTGTATCTCCGCTATTGTAAATGTGGAGGCTTTATTTTGACATTTAAGACAAGTGGAAAAAACGAAATATATATAATGAACAGCAGATCCACACAATTTTATATATATATATATATATATATATATATATATATACTGTATAATTATATATATGTATATATATACTTTTTTCTTCTATTATCTACCCCTCTCATTTCATCTTAAATAACTGAGCTCAAAGGGTTCTATTTCTTCATATAACCCCTGGGGATATAAGGACGTATATTATTAACGCTAGACCTACTATTTAAGGTTTTTCTTGGGTTTGTGTCTTTTGGTTCCTCATTTACCGTGGAGAGAGAGAGACAGAGAGAGAGAGAGAGAGAGATTATACTAGTTATATTATGCATCGGTGTAACAATTGCTAACATTAATAATTCATATGTACACACTCACATAAACCAACAGACAAATGCCCCCCCCCCCCTTTCTCTCTCTCGCTCTCTCACACACACACACCAAGCACACACACCAAGCACACACACACACACACACACACACACACACACACACACACAAACTCTCACATTCTCGCTCTCACTCTCTCTCATACACACTCACTCTCACTTTATCACTCACTCACTCACTCTCACACACTCACTCTGCCTCTCTCTCTCTCTCTCTCTCTCTCTCTCTCTCTCTCTCTCTCTCTCTCTCTCTCTCTCTCTCACACACACACACACTCTTGTATCCTCCCCCCTCCCCCCTCTCAAGTGAAGACCTTTAATATTTTCTCTTAACTTGAAAAACACATCACATTTATTTCTTGAATAAAAATGTCCGCCCTCAAAAATATAACTACTCTTCCTTTACGTCTCATTAATTATTCATAGGTCCTTTTAGAGGCGCATTTTCATAATTTCTTACAAACTTTACTTTCCGTTGGTACCAGAGGACATTTATCTCTGTCTGCGCACTCGAAAAATAGTGAAATGGGTAAGAGTGGTCATAAATATATATACCTGTATATATATAATTGTGTATTTGCAGTATGTTGAAGTGTTATTGCATATTTTTCTATATGGGGAGATTATGATGCAAATGCTCGTTATACACACACACACACACCATATTATATATATATATATATATATATATATATATATATATATATATATATATATAATGTGTGTGTGTGTGTGTGTGTGTGTGTGTGTGTGTGAAAGGCTTTAATGTCTGCCAGTACTTTTATTGGTAGAAGGCGTTAGAGGAATAACATACCCAGTAAAAATGAAACGAATAAAACTGATAAAAAAAAGTAAATATCAAAAGGGAGAATATACAAGATAGGATAATGAGATTGGGATTTTTATTGGAAGTATAGTGTGAGGCTTAATGGAGCCTCTCTGGATTATAAAAATGTATAGGAAAAAAATCAAGATTGTAAATATTATAATGAAAATTAAAGAGAGGGTGAAAATGGGGGAGAGCTTTTGTGGTACAGGGAAATAGGTGGAAATAGGTGGAAATAGGAAGGGAGGAAGATAGAAGGGGAGGAGGAGAGAAGACAGTAAAGGAAACTAGATAAACTAGGGAGTAAAGAAATGGAGAAGGGAAGGGAGGGAGAAGAAGATAATAAGGAAAGAAGGTAGGAAGAAAGTAAGGGTGGAATGAAAGGAAGTAGGGGAAAAAAGGAAGGAAGGATGAGAAAAGGGGAGGAAGGAAGAAGGAAGGAAGCGAGGAAAGTTAAAACGAGAGCAAGGGAGAAAGGAAGGAAGGAAGTGTAGAAGAGAGCAAAGGAGATAATGTGAGAAATGAAGGGCAGAAGAGAGTAAAGAAGGAATGTAGGAGATCAAAATAAAGGATGGACGAAGGAAGGGAGAAAGAAAAAGAGAGCACGCAAGGTAAGTAGGAAAATTAGAAGAGAATAACAAAGGACAAAGGCTGAGAGATAAAAAGGCATAAAGCCAGATAACGGAAGAAATAAGAGAGATGAAGGGAAGGAAGGAAGACATGGAAGAAGGAAAGAAATTCGAAAGGAAAGTAAGAAGACGGAAGGAAAGAAGGAAGGACGGGATGAAAGAAGGAATGAATTAAGGGGGGATGGGCCGGTTTTCTGGACCACTTTCTCCCTCATGTTTAGCCCCATTAGTTTTCAGATGTTAAGTTGTTTGCCCCATTAGTTAGTCGATTTTATGACCTTTAGCCCCATTTCTTCGTCAATATTTAGATCTTTCGTGCTATTTAGGTGTCGATTGTTTCCCTGGCGAACGATAGTGAGCCTGTAATGTTGGAAGAACCGGCCTTCGGCCGGAACATTTTTCTACCGAAAAATGTACAAATTAATCTAGAAGGGAGATCTAGTGGATGTTTTTTTTTTAACCCTCTCACGTTCTTGATGCACTTTTGAGCATATTAGGGATACTTTAAAGCCTTTGTTACCATCAGGGGTATTTAAAAACCTTTAGTTTAGTTACTTTAACCTCTGCAGTTGTCTTTGAGTTAGCTGTGGGCAGAAAACTAATTTTGGAGAGGTAATTATAAGAGTGAGAGAACTCTATTTCTTATTGCTAATCTGGCCACCTCTGCGTCATATGGTCGTGAGAGGGTTAATTTGATGGAGGTCTAGGGAGGAAACTAGAAAAATAATGAATACCTGCAAAAATCGGCCAAAAAGTGAACCCTTAAAGAACGATAAATGGCATAAACAAGTGAAAGAATGATGAAAAGAAGGACAAATAATATATAGAAGAAGGAAATGGAAAACAAACATCAAGAGAGAAACTAAAAATAGGAATCTGGTTATAAAATGGCTGATGAGGGTGTAAAAATCCAGAAAAAAAACAAACAGCCGAGGGTGTAAAAACATAAAAAATAAAAAAAAAGCAGTGTCAAGGGAAGGTGAAAATGAGACGTTTTATGTGCGTCTTTTTTGTCAATGTAGATGAATGGCCAACGCAATAAACAAACGCATGCAATTAATATAACCCCTTTTAATGAATCGGTGAACTATTTACTTTATTAATGCTTAAAACTAATCTCCCTTTTGTCTCTCTCTCTCTCTCTATATATATATATATATATATATATATATATATATATAGAGAGAGAGAGAGAGAGAGAGAGATAGAGATAGAGAGAGATAGATAGAGAGAGTTAGATTCACACTCATCATATTATTTTACACTATACTGTATATTTGCCATTGTCCATGCTTCCCCTCTCCCCCCCCCCCTTCGCCCCCCCCCCCCCCCCCCCCCGATTGCTTCCATTTCTCCTGCTCGCCTTAATTCTGCAGCTTTGTTCATATATACTACTATATCATATAATACGGTATATATTTAGTTATAATGTAATATTAATATTGATGCTGGTCAGTGGCCTTCAATTGATTCTTTAATACAATAGTTCCTTTCCCCTTTAACCCGCCCACCCCTCTCTCTCTCTCTCTCTCTCTCTCTTTGTACATATATATATATATACTGTACATTTCTGCATACCTTATGTTTATGTAGCTAAAAAATATCTGTATTCCGCTAATTCCCCTAAGTTATCAAATGTAGAATCACTCCCTGCTTTCTAACCCTTCCCTCTCTATTCTGATGGCAAGTGAAGGGGGGATGGGCCGGTTTTCTGGACCACTTTCTCCCTCATGTTTAGCCCCATTAGTTTTCATATGCTAAGATGTTTGCTCCATTAGGTAGTCGATTTTAAGACCTTTCGCCCAATTTCTTCGTCAATATTTAGACCTTTCGTGCTATTTAGGTGTCGATGTTTTCCCTGGCGAACGATAGTGAGCCTGCAATGTTGGAAGAACCGGCCTTCGGACGGGATTTTTTTTTACCGAAAAATTTACAAATTAATCTAGAAGGGGGATCTAATAGATATTTTTTCTTAAATTTGATGGAGGTCTAGGGAGGAAACTATAAAAATAATGAATACATGCAAAAATTATGGAGGTCTAGGGAGGAAACTAGAAAAATAATGAATACATGCAAAAATCGCCCAAAAAGTGAACCATCTCCCCTTAAAGCGAATCAGAATAACACGGGTAACTCTGGCATAACACAGATACCCATAATAGATCCCGATAGAATGGCCTGATTGCAGTCTTTGTTCTGAACCGCTTCTAATCTCAATATATCTCAATAATTATATATAATTTTAGTAGCTTCCTATTGGCGATATCATTGTGTTGGAGGGGTGAGATCAGACTAATGTGACGTTAATGATATTATTGTGAAAACATGGAATAGAATATATATATATATATAACAATTTTGAGGACGTCACTCCCATCGTATTTATTTCCTCTTCGCTTAAGGGGGTACTACTCGCTTTTTCTAGAGCTCCTTCTCCTTCACGTTTAGCATATCATTTTGAGAATTTAAGACCTTCCTTCCATTAGTGTGTCGATTTTAAGACCTTTCGCCCCATTTCGTTGTAAATTTAAAGATCTTTCGTGCCATTTAGGTGTCGATTTTTTCCTGGCGAGCGATAGTGAGCCTGTAATGTTAAGAGGAACCGGCCTTGGGCCGGGAAATTTTTCTATCAAAAAATGTACAAATTATCTTAAAGGGGGGTCTAGGGAGTGTTTTCTTAAGCTTGATGGAGATCTAGGGAGGAAACTAAAAAATGACTTAATAGATAAATACATCTACCAACAACCAAGCAGTACCCCCTTAAATTACCAAAGGCCCTTTTCATCCTGGACAAAATCGTCTATACATATAAATTATACAATAAGAATAGTTTTACCTGGCGGCGCTAATGATGTAATTATGAAGACACGTAACCCAATATATAATGATAATTAGGTTGACGTCACTCCCAGCGTTAACCCCTTCTGTACCGGCGACGTCTTTTCTATTGTATTTTCTTTGCTATATGTAAACGATGTTATGCAGATGGTTCACTTTTTGGGCGATTTTTGCATGTATTCATTATTTTTCTAGTTTCCTCCCTAGACCTCCATCAAATTAAAAAAAAAAAAAACATCCATTAGATCTCCCTTCTAGATTAATTTGTAAATTTTTCGGTAGAAAAATTTCCCGGCCGAAGGCCGGTTCTTGAAACATTACAGGCTCACTATCGTTCGCCAGGGAAAAAATCGACACCTAAATAGCACGAAAGGTCTAAATATTGACGAAGAAATGGGGCGAAGGTCTTAAAGTCGACTAACTAATGGGGCAAACATCTTAACAACTGAAAACTAATGGGGCTAAACATGAGGGAGAAAGTGGTCCAGAAAACCGGCCCATCCCCTTAAAAAGGATTTGTGGTAGTAAAAAGGGTTAAGTGAGATAGTCTGTAGCATTTTATTTGGTAGACATCCTTACCAAGCTGAATAAAATCGTTTAATAGTAGCCAAAATATAGTGAAAAGGACGTCGTCGGTATAGAAGGGGTTAATTGTATAGAAGGGGTTAATTGTATAGAAGGGGTTAATTGTATAGAAGGGGTTAATTGTATAGAAGGGGTTAATTGTATAGAAGGGGTTAATTGTATAGAAGGAGTTAATTGTATAGAAGGGGTTAATTGTATAGAAGGGGTTAATTGTATAGAAGGGGTTAATTGTATAGAAGGGGTTAATTGTATAGAAGGGGTTAATTGTATTCTAGCTATATTTAGACGACCGTGTGCAGCTTAAGAAGGAGGTGTGGCAGTAAAAAGGGTTAAGTGAGATAGTTCGAAGCCTGTTAATAATTGCTGGAGGCCCTTTTTAAACTGAATAGAATCGTCTAATAGTAGCTAGCATAAAGTGTACAATACGTCGCCGGCACTGAGCGCGTTAATCACCTCTTCCGTATTCCCTTCCACACGTTCATGTCGTTCTCACGTTTCCCTTGATAGGCCGGTTCTTTCAAAATTACTTGCTCACTTTCATTCACTAGGAAAGAAATCGACACGTACTAAATAAGACGAAAGGTCTTAATATTGACAAATATTGGGGCGAAAGGTAAAATCGACAAAGTAAAGGGGCAAACATTAAAATCTGAAAACTAATGGGGCTAAGCATGAGGGGGAAGGGGATCTATAAAAAGGACCCATCACCCCTTAACCCTCTCCGACATACGACGCGATTTTGAGCCTATTAGGGATATTTTAAAGCCTTTGTTACCAGGAGGGGTATTTAGAAACCTTTACTTTAGTAGTTTAGTTACTTCAACCTCTGCAGTTGTCTTTGAGTTAGCTGTGGGCAGAAAACTAATTTTGGAGAGGTATTTATAAGAGTGAGAGAACTCTATTTCTTATTGCTAATCTGGCAACCTCTGCGTCATATGGTCGTGAGAGGGTTAATTTGATGGAGGTCTAGGGAGGAAACTAGAAAAATAATGAATACCTGCAAAAATCGGCCAAAAAGTAAACGTCATATGAGTCTGAAGGGGTAAACTGTATCTGGTCCGAGTGTGGTCTAGCTACTGATAGCCAGAGGAAAGGGAAGAAAGGAATACGCAGAAAGACGAGAGGGTAAGTAAGAACAGAAGGAAGGAAGAAGGGAATAGAACGAGGAGGAGGAAGAGGAAGAATAAGATAAGGTAGAGGAGAAGAAAGAGCGGAAGAGGAGGAGGTGAAAGAGAAGGAGGCAGAGGAGGAAGTTAAAATGGAGGAGAAGGCAAGGAGAAAGAGAGGAAAAGGAAGAGGTAAAGGAGGAGGAAAGAGAAAGAGGAGGAGGAGGTAGAGGAGATAAGGAGGAGGTGGTGAAATAAAAGAGGAGGAGGAGGAGGTGGAGGAGGAGAACAAAAAGGAAAAGAAGGAGGAGGAGGTGAAGGAAGGAGTAAGAGAGGAGGTAAAGGGAGGAGGAGAAAGAGAAGACTGGGAGGAAGAGGAGGAGGAGAAGGAAAACAAGAGTCTGGAAAAAGAGTAAGAGGGGAAAGAGAAGAGGAAGAGGAAGAGGGGAAGATAAAGAGGAAAGAGGAGAAAGAAGAGTCAGAAGGAGAGAGGGCAGAGAAGGAGGAAGATAAACAGGAAAGAGGACGAGGAGGAGAGAGTAAGAGAAGAGTCAGAAGGAGAAAGAGGGAGCTTAACAATCAAATGGAAACAAGATAAAACTAGAAAGACGTTTGAGGGGAGAACAACAGTGGATAATAGACGGAGCAATTAGCAGCAGGTGAAGAGGAAGGAAGAATTACCAAGCCGGAAGGAGAAATGGCAACAGAAACAAGGACATTGGATACACAGGTGGAAATAGATATACACATTCAAGTGTTATATGAAACAGAATAAGTCAATCAGTCAGTCAGTCAGTCAGTTCCTAATAATGATCGACTCCTAAATTGAATCATTTCTTCTTAGTCGCAAATCCTATCTGCCCACCAAATTTCGTGAAAATCGATTGATAGCATATAATTATGTGCCCATGACAATTCGTGAAAATCTCCGGATCGCCTCCTAAATTAAATCACTTCTTACGTGGTGCTTATCCTATCTACTCACCAAATATCGTGAAAATCGGTTCATAGTTTTGTGAGTTTTGTTTTCAAACAAACAAAAAGGCAGACAAACAAATGGAGGCGAAAACATAACATCCATCAAACTCGTTGAGGGGAGTAATAAAATAATATAACAAAATAATTTGCACAATATGGAGTAAACAAATATTTCGCACTTAATCAAGCACAAGTGAAGAATAAATATACATAACACAGAGATAATTACCCGAGATAATAAATGAGATGCAAATACCAAAGCAAACAATTCATGAATAAAGCACAATGAAAACGACAAATATATGAAATTGCGCGAGAAAAAAAACCCACACACAAACATACATACACGTCATAAAAACCAGTAGCGAGGACACGGAATAGTGGAACGCAATTACGCTAATGAAGAAAATATATAATGAGAAGGGAAAAGACGAAGGCAAAACAGTATCTTGGAATATTGCACGCGTCGTACAGTCCTGAGCCGTAATACATGCACACCATTTGGATCTTTGCATCTTTAATCACTTCTGTAGCGGCGAAATGTCTATTTTTTCATTCTAGCCATATTTAGAAGATTTTGTGCAGTTTAATGAGAAGGATCTGTGGTAGTCAAAATGGTTATGTGAGATAGTTCGAAGCCTGTTAAATTATGTTTTAACTGAATACAATAGTTTACTAGTAGCCTGCATAGATAGATAGATAGATAGATAGATAGATAGTCAGTCAGTCAGTCATAATTTTATTTCATAAAGATAAATATATACACTTTTTACAGAGTTATTTAAGTAGAGAGATAGATAGAGAGAGAGAGAGATAGAGAGAGAGATACAGATAAATAGATAGATAAAGAGGCACATAGAGATAGCTAGAGAAAAATACCGTTACAAGAAGCTACCAGGAACAGTTAGTATCTCAAACCCCTTCCTGTCCATTCCGGGGAGATACTAGAAGTGGAAAGAGAGATATTGTGTTCTGCAAAATACTATACATCTACACTCTTCTTGAACTGCTTTCATGAACGATTTATAACTGATCTGAGGGATGATTTTTCCAGGAAGGATACATCTTAAAATTATCTGTAAAGGTTTCCACAAATACTAGTGCTGAACCTGAGAGAGAGAGAGAGAGAGAGAGAGAGAGAGAGAGAGAGAGAGAGAGAGAGAGAGAGAGAGAGAGAGAAAGAGAGAGAGAGAGAGAGACGGACAGACAGACAGACAGACAGACAGACAGACAGACAGACAGACAGACAGACAGACAGACAGACAGACACAGACAGACAGACACAGACAGACACAGACCCAACAGACAAAATATGGTTATATATAGATGTTCGTTCACCTTTCATCCCATTCAGAGGTTGGCGATAGTAGACACGTGGTGACTGCACATCAAAAGGAACGAACTAGAAGGACCTGGGATACAAGAGTGAGGAAGGGGGGGAATTAAGAGGGGGTCACCTGCTTTTTTAAAATCTTTCTCTCCTTTTCTCTCTTTCTCTGGCTTGTATCCATTCGGCCCCATTCAGCCTATTGTTTTAAGACATTTATCCCCATCCAGGTGTCGATTTCTTCTTGGCGAGCGATAGCGAGCCAGTATTGTATGTAAAAATCCGGCTGCGAGACATTTTTCCATCGAAAAATGTACATATTTAGCTTGCTGTCAAAACAAAAATATATCTATGCTGGCTGGCTACCGCTCGTCAGGAAAATATTGACACCTGGATGGGGTTAAACGTCTTAAAACAGTAGGCTGAATAGGGCCGAACGGATACAAGCCAAAGAGAAGGGGAGATAAAGAGAAAAAACAGCGAGGTGGGCTCCCTTAAAGACTTTATTGTAACAAAGATCGGCCAACCTCCGCCATTTTGGTACCACATGTGATGGCTTCCTCTCTTTACACTTAAATATCTCCACACCCATAATAAATTCCTGGTTCAGAAAATATAGTTTGGTTTTTGGGTATGCAGTCTACATGATGGAAAATAAAATAAAACCTCATTCTCTGATAATTGAGGCACCAAAAAAAATAAGTATACGTTTTCTGGTAAGGAAAATAATACTAAATAATAATACAACAAGTATACTGTATATATATATATATATATATATTGTGTGTGTGTGTAAGAGTGAGTGTCCGAGTGTAGGGGGTGAGACAGTGAAGCACGGGAACGAGGTGGCTTCAGAGACGGGGTCGCTTCGGACCATGAGTGAGCGCCGTGCCTCATGTGAAGGCAAGATGGCAGGTGCTCGTTGTACTCTACGTGCATCACATGCCTCACTCCCTAGACTGGAACAAGACCTCACGGGCTTCACTGCTCATTGTACAGCTGTGAATGTCCAGGCTCTCAGCCTATGCCCGAGAGGGAGTAAGTTGGAATATAGAAGAAAAACAAAAATATATATATATATACCGGTACCCGGTATATATATATATATATATATATATATATATATATATATA
>CM064498.1:2382668-2432668 GCA_032716605.1 Paralithodes platypus | reverse complement strand
TATGCGTCAAAGAATATAATTATTAGTTCAGTAGAAATACCTATTTCTTCCCATAATTCCGAACATTTATGCGTAAAAATACGCAACAAAATTACCGATATGAATATTGTCGTTGTATATAGACGCCCAATGATAAATAACGAAGAGGATATATCACTTTACAACGCCCTAACTAAAACATTAACTGCAAAAGAAACCGTTGTCATAGGCAACTTAAGGGGATGCAGACCGTTTTTCTGGACCCCCATCTCCCTAATGTTTAGCCCCACTAGTTTTGAGATTATAAGACATTCGGTCCATTAGTTTGGTGATTTTAACACCATTCGCCCCATTTCGTTGTCAATGTTAAGACCTTTCGTGCCATTTAGGTGTCGATTATTTCCTGGTGAGCGATAGCGAGCCTGCAATTTTAAGACATTAAAAAAAATTTAAATGTCTTAAGACATTTTTCTACCGAAAAATGTACACATTTATCTTTAAGGAGGGTTTAGGGGGTGTTTTTCTAAGCTTGATGGAGGTCTAGGGAGGAAACTAAAAAAATATGAATACATGAATTATTAGACCAAACAAACGGCCAGCCTCCCCTTAAACCTGCCTAATATTATATGACATGATAAAAGCAGATCGGGAAAGGCATATGAAAGATTGATGGCGTAAATGAACGATAATTTCCTTCATCAATTAGTTCAGACTCCCACTAGGGGTGACAATATATTAGATTTAGTTTGTGGCCACAAACGAACCGCCCCATGCACCTCTGTCCCTAGTCAGTCGACGCCCCTCCTCCCAACCAGCACCGCCTTCATCCATATACTTCCTCACTCCATCCTTCCACCTCTCTTTCGGTTTACCTCTCCCTCTCTGTCCTTCCACCTCGCTCCCGTACACCCTCTTAGTCATTCTCTCACTTCCCATACGTTCCATATGGCCGAACCATCTCAAGGTGTTCCTTTTCACACTTTCCAGCACATCTACCTCCACACCACACCTCCTGCTTACTTCCTCATTCGTCTGTCTATCCCTCCATGTAACTCCGCACACACTTCTTAAGTAACGCATTTCCACCCCTCTCACTCTTGGTCTGAGTCTCTCCACCAACGTCCATGCTTCGTTTCCGTAAGTCAGTGTTGGGATTACCAAATTGTCATACAAGGACTTCTTCACTTCCATAGTGACCACCCTATTTCTTGTTACTGCTTCGGCGTTCCTACAACCCTCTTCCCCTGTTGCACCCTCTCCCACACTTCTTCATCCATACTCCCATCATTACTCAAAACACTGCCCAGATACTTAAATGAGCTGACATTCTCCATAGCCTGACCGTTCAACTTCACCTCACACTCTGTGGCTTCACCCCTTTCAAAGACCATAACCTTGCTCTTCCGCGCATTTACCTTCAGATTCCGTTTTTTGCACACTGTTCCAAACATATTTACCAGACCCTGATACTCCCATTCATTATCGCTCATCAGAACTGTATCATCAGCAAACAGCAGTACAGGTAGCTTCCACTCATTTCCCTCCCTTATCAGCGATATACCCACATCCACTGCTCTTCCTTGTATTTCTTTCATGACTCCATCCATATATACAGTAAACAACCACGGGGACATCACATACCCCTGTTTCAACCCAACATTCAGGTCAAAGAATTCGCTCTGCTCATTCTCCACACATACTGCCACCTTTGCACCCTCATTCATGCTCTTCACTGATTTCAGCAACTTCCCATCTACTCCGTATATTGTAAGTACTTTCAACAGGTCCTAAGTCTATGTAATTTTAGTTTGCTCTACAGTCTCTCTCTCTCTCTCTCTCTCTCTCTCTCTCTCTCTCTCTCTCTCTCTCTCTCTCTCTCTCTCTCTCTCTCTCTCTCTCTCTCTCTTCTCTGCTCTCTCTCACTCTCACTCTGTTATCTCTCTCTCTCTCTCTCTCTCTCTCTCTCTCTCTCTCTCTCTCTCTCTCTCTCTCTCTCTCTCTCTCTCTCTCTCTCTCTGTCTCTCTCTCTCTCTCTCTCTCTCTCTCTCCCCATTGAGAAACACGACTCCCTACATTGAGTAAACAAAAAAGTGTTCACCATGTTACGACCGGGACTCGTATAAAACAAGGGCTTTTAATCATTGGACTAGAAAGGCACACAGCCACAACAGTAACACTAGATCCAACCCTCGAACTTATAATGCCGGCGCACAAAAACACCTATACCCTCCAGAGTTAAATCTGCGATAGCGGGGTA
Organism: Paralithodes platypus; assembly: GCA_032716605.1. Classification (NCBI taxonomy): domain Eukaryota; kingdom Metazoa; phylum Arthropoda; class Malacostraca; order Decapoda; family Lithodidae; genus Paralithodes; species Paralithodes platypus. The sequence goes on along the minus strand of CM064498.1, from coordinate 2,430,432 downwards.
TCCTCTAACTCGGTATAAATGCACTACTACTACAGGCTGATGATCTCTGATACAGCCTGATCACAACAACATACAATTACGTTAATAATGTATACAAGGAAAAAGATAGAGCTTAATTTAATCACTGGAATGATTTAATGCAAACAAGAAGAAGGTATAATTAAAGTTACTCTAAACAATAATAAACTGTCACTCCTATATTAGAGAAAGTGAATGAAAGTCCTAAAGCATCGAACAGGAATCTTCTGAAGAAAGTCTGATGCTGCTTAAGATGATCGAAAACGGATTTTGAACTGTTATATAAAGCAGGAACAAGATATGACAAGTGTAGGGACATACAGTGTTAACTGGCACGGGAATAACGATAAATGCGCAATAGTATTATCTCCAACAACAAAAGAAGTACTTCCTCAGGCAACGCAAAAGCCTGCTCGGGTTGTGCAACTCAACAACAACCAAGGCTTACACTCAACGTGAATAAAAATGCTGCATACATAACATAAGCGTTTATAATCCTAATCGGGTGTCTGCTAGGCGAATAAAGTCTAGCTGGGATGTCGTAGGCTAGGAAACAATGGCTGACCAAGCGGCTCGTAGCCTAGCGAGGTCCTTAAGACTGTACGGCCAAATTACGTTAAATGACGGGGTGCTCTCTTAAGAGATCCAGATCGCTAGTATCTGGTTCTCTCCTGGCGACCCTCTCAAAGTCAAAGCAAAACGAGTTAGCACAGTGTTGGGTGGCAGAGGCAAAAGCCCTCACTCGCAACACAGTGCTAAACTCACAAGGTACACAGTCAGAAAGACAACCTAGGCTTCCCACGTATCCGTTGCGATTGTACAAGTTCAACAAAACCTGGTACACATCGGAAATCACAACACCAGTAGTAGCCTTACCCCAGTCTAGCATTAAATAGCCCAGCAGACAACCAAGAAATAGGTATGGGAGGACACACGAGTGTGTCGAACCTCTACAGACAAAATGTTAACCCCTCCAAAATGTCTAACTAAACATGGAATATCTGAGAGCTTCAGCATATAATACGATGGCCAATATATGAAATCGTGCAGAACCAAAGGGGAGTTATGATGTTAAATAGATTGGAAGAAAGAGAGGTAAGAAGGTGAGAGAGAGAGAAAGTGTTCTATAGGTAGAAGTCGGGGACAGGTGGCAAGGGAGGTGTGAAGGGTATGCTGGTCAGGCAAGCTCTGAGCAAGGAAGGCACAAAGGCAGCAGGGAGTGCGGGGGGGACCACTTCCTGACGCGGCAGGAGGGCGGTAAGGCGGCCAGCCACTCAGAGGGCCCGGCCGTGGCATGACGTCACCGAGACAACATGTAACACTATGCGTACTACCCTCTACCTCCTGCACTTACTCACGCACACTCTCTAGCTGTATCATTCAGTCTTATACATTAAACTTATAACTGATGATATAAAATATAATGCATTTTCACAGGCGAAAATAAAGACCACTTTTGTACTGCCTGTGACATGACGATTCACAAGAAAGAAAGTACAACATTGTAAATAGACTGTAGCCAAATTAATTGCCCTGGCGAGTGTTAGCGAGTGGCCTAGCGAGCGACTGAGCCCACGTGGCGTTCTGCTAAGCTGCAGGCGTCACAACCAAGTTAAACAGCCTCTTTTGACCAGGCATAGAAAATTGGAAGTAGGAGGAAGAGAAGAATGAAGGGAAGAGGGGAAAGAAAGAAGGGTAGAAAGGAGAGAAGAAGTGAGGGAAGAAGGGAGAAAAGAGGGAAGAAGGGAGGAAAGAAGGGAGAAAAGAAGGGAGAGAAGAATGGAGGGAAGAGGGAAAAGAAGGGAGGGAATAAAGGAGAGAAAAAAAGAGGGAAGAAGGGAGAGAAAAGGGAGAGAGGAAGAGAAGGTAGAGAAGACTGGAGAGAAAATCTTGTTGCCTTCAATTCCTCCAAAACCCAATTTCTACATATATCTACACAGAAAGAACTCCCAGAGGACTATCCCTTATACCGGTACTTCAGCAATACAAAAATCAACCCTTTATCTTCTTGGTGTCTCTTTTTCTTCAGATCGCTCTTGGAAAGACCATATTGACACTCATACTAAAACGGCTTCCCAGAAGCTGGGTGTGCTCAACAGCCTCAAGGGGTTCTTTACCCCTGCACAGCTTCTTGCTCTGCACAGGGGCACAGTGCATCCTTGTATTGAGTATTGTTCGCATGTGTGGGGAGGATCCTCTCCCACAGCAATTCTAGACAAAGTAGAAAAGAAAGCCTTTCGAATAATTAACTCACCGTTTTTCTACAAATATCCCTCTCTTCGCCGCAATATTGCATCTCTCTCACTATTCTATCGCTACTATAATAATCAGTGTTCCTCAGAGCTCTCTCAGTGTATACCACCTCCTCTACATAGGGTACGTAGTGCCCGTCTTGCAACACAATCCCACCCTTACTCTGTGCAACTCTCCAACTCGAGAGTGAAACGATACTCGCAATCTTTCTTCTATTCAACAGCTGAGCTCTGGAATGTTCTCTCTGAATCCATCTTTCCCTCATCCTATGACTTAAATTGCTTCAAACTCCATGTGTTCAGACATTTTGGCTCGAAAATGCCTTGATTTTGGCCCTGTCACTCATTCATCTCTCTCTCTCTCTCTCTCTATATATATATATATATATATATATATATATATATAGAGAGAGAGAGAGAGAGAGAAATCCTCCCACAAACATGCACATACACTCCTACACATATCCACAAGCACACATTATCAATGAACGTTCCAATAAACGTTCATATCCTCACACAAATACACTCACACCTATGCATACCATCCCATAAAAACATACCCTCAAACAAACAAGAACATACCATCCCACAAACACACACACACACACGTACCCACCTACACATAACCTCCCTCCCCCTACACATGCCCACACACAAACACACATACCCTCCTTCCCCCCACACACACACCTACATATACCCACACACACACCTACACATACCCACACACACACACACATACCCTCCCTCCCCACACACACACCTACATATAAACACACACACACATACACATACACTCCCTCCCTCCCCACACACACACCTACACATACCAACACACACCCACACACATGCCCAATCAATCATCCCACCCTCGAAAAAATACACCCAAGTCCCACTCGAGGCGGAGCACAAAGCAGCGATTGATTAAACACTTAATATCGGGAATGAGGCTGGCAATGTTTACACTTGGATTAAGGGGAGATTTCCACCGGGAGGATTTTTTTCTGAACCTCTTTCTCCCTCATGTTTAGCCCCATTGCTTGTGAGATTCAAAGACGCTTGCCCCATTAGTTTGGCGATTTTAAGAACCCTCGCCCCATTTCTGTCAATTTTAAGACCATTCGTGCCATTTAGGTGTCGATTTTTTCCTGGCCAGCGATAGCGAGCCTGTAATTTATGGGAAACCGGCCTTCGGCCGGGAAATTTTTCTACCGAAAAATGTACAAATTTATCTTGAAAGGGGGTCAAGGGGGAGTAATTTTAAGCTTGATGGAAGTCTAGGGAATCGACTAAAAACCTCCCCTTAAAGGAGCTCAATACAGTTTGCAATTTGTGGGTTTAACTTTTTATGTATTTATTTATTTATTTGTATATTTGTGTATCTAAATATATGCATGTATATATTCATTTATGTATATATATTAATTTATTTACATATTTATTTATTTATTTGTGTATCTAAATATATGCATGTATATATTCATTTATGTATACCGGTATATTAATTTATTTACATATTTATTTATTCATTCATTTACTCACACTTTCTCTCTCACTCACTCACTCACTCATTCATGCATTCATTCATTTATTCAGCGATTGATTCCACTAAATAACAGGGACGAGGCTGGGTATGTTTACACTTCGATTAAAGGGGAGAATACAGTTTAAGGGGAGGTTTTTAGTTGATTCCCTAGACTTCCATCAAGCTTTAAAATTACTCCCCGTTGACCCCCTTTCAAGATAAATTTGTACATTTTTCGGTAGAAAAATGTCCCGGCCATAGGCCGGTTCCCCTTAAATTACAGGCTCGCTATCGCTCGCCAGTAAAAAATCGACACCTAAATGGCACGAATGGTCTTAAAATTGACTTAAATGGGGCGAGGGTTCTTAAAATCGTCAAACTAATGGGGCGAACGTCTTAAAATCTCAAAAGCAACGGGGCTAAACATGAGGGAGAAAGGGGTCCAGAAAAAAAAATCCTCCAGGTGGAAATCTCCCCTTAAAACTTGTGGGTTTCAATCTTTATGTATAATATATTAATGCATTTATGTATTTATATATTGATCTAATTGTCTAGTTACTGTTTACAAGTTGTGGGATTATTCCCTAGTTATTAATTTATTTAATATATATATACATTATTTATTTATTTGATCCATTGACAGACAGGTTGATGGGAAATATCATATTACATTATTTATGGCCTACCTCTATATTTATGGCCTACCTCTATATTTATGGCCTACCTCTATATTTATGGCCTACCTCTATATTTATGGCCTACCTCTATATTTATGGCCTACCTCTTTATTTATGGCCTACCTCTATATTTATGGCCTACCTCTTTATTTATGGCCTACCTCTATATTTATGGCCTACCTCTATATTTATGGCCTACCTCTATATTTATGGCCTACCTCTTTATTTATGGCCTACCTCTATATTTATGGCCTACCTCTATATTTATGGCCTACCTCTATATTTATGGCCTACCTCTTTATTTATGGCCTACCTCTTTATTTATGGCCTACCTCTTTATTTATGGCCTACCTCTTTATTTATGGCCTACCTCTATATTTATGGCCTACCTCTATTTATGGCCTACCTCTATATTTATGGCCTACCTCTTTATTTATGGCCTACCTCTATATTTATGGCCTACCGTACCTCTTTATTTATGGCCTACCTCTTTATTTATGGCCTACCTCTATATTTATGGCCTACCTCTATATTTATGGCCTACCTCTATATTTATGGCCTACCTCTATATTTATGGCCTACCTCTATATTTATGGCCTACCTCTATATTTATGGCCTACCTCTATATTTATGGCCTACCTCTATATTTATGGCCTACCTCTATATTTATGGCCTACCTCTTTATTTATGGCCTACCTCTATATTTATGGCCTACCTCTATATTTATGGCCTACCGTACCTCTTTATTTATGGCCTACCTCTTTATTTATGGCCTACCTCTATATTTATGGCCTACCTCTATATTTATGGCCTACCTCTATATTTATGGCCTACCTCTATATTTATGGCCTACCTCTATATTTATGGCCTATCTCTTTATTTATGGCCTATCTCTTTATTTATGGCCTACCTCTATATTTATGGCCTACCTCTTTATTTATGGCCTACCTCTTTATTTATGGCCTACCTCTTTATTTATGGCCTACCTCTATATTTATGGCCTACCTCTTTATTTATGGCCTACCTCTATATTTATGGCCTACCTCTTTATTTATGGCCTACCTCTTTATTTATGGCCTACCTCTATATTTATGGCCTACCTCTTTATTTATGGCCTACCTCTTTATTTATGGCCTACCTCTTTATTTATGGCCTACTCTTTATTTATGGCCTACCGTACCTCTTTATTTATGGCCTACCTCTTTATTTATGGCCTACCTCTATATTTATGGCCTACCTCTATATTTATGGCCTACCTCTATATTTATGGCCTACCTCTATATTTATGGCCTACCTCTTTAATTATGGCCTATCTCTTTATTTATGGCCTACCTCTTTATTTATGGCCTACCTCTATATTTATGGCCTACCCCTTTATTTATGGCCTACCTCTTTATTTATGGCCTACCTCTTTATTTATGGCCTACCTCTTTATTTATGGCCTACCTCTTTATTTATGGCCTACCTCTTTATTTATGGCCTACCTCTTTATTTATGGCCTACCTCTTTATTTATGGCCTACCTCTTTATTTATGGCCTACCTCTTTATTTATGGCCTACCTCTTTATTTATGGCCTACCTCTTTGATAGGCAAAATCAATTTTAAAGATCTGAAATACTGTAGGTTTACATAATTGCAATGTAGCTCAAATAAGCATGAGAGCTTTAATGTAAACCAATATTACATACATATATATTCAAAATAATGGCCAGAACACATAGAAATAGTGATGGTGTAGTGATGGAAAAATAAGTATGGTTCATTTATAAATTCAAAATAATGTCCAAAACGCATAGAAATACTGATGTGGACAAATTAGTACGCTGCATTTATATATGTGGACAAATTAGTATGCTGCATTTATATATGTGGACAAATTAGTATGCTGCATTTATATATGTGGACAAATTAGTACGCTGCATTTATATATGTGGACAAATTAGTACGCTGCATTTATATATGTGGACAAATTAGTATGCTGCATTTATATATGTGGACAAATTAGTATGCTGCATTTATATATGTGGACAAATTAGTATGCTGCATTTATATATGTGGACAAATTAGTATGCTACATTTATATATGTGGACAAATTAGTATGCTGCATTTATATATATTCGAATTAATGGTCAAAACACACAACATATATAATGATGGTGTATTAAGGGGAGGCAGACCGTTTTTCTGGACCCCACTTCTCCCTAATGTTTAGCCCCACTAGTGTTGAGATTATTAGACGTTCGGTCCATTAGTTTGGCGATTTTAACAGCTTTCGCCCCATTTCGTTGTAAATGTTATGACCTTTTGTGCCATTTAGGTGTTGATTGTTTCCTGGCGAGCGATAGCGAGCCTGCAATTTTAAGAAGAACCGGCCTTCGGCCGGAACATTTTTCTACCGAAAAATGTACAAATTTATCTTAAAGGGGGGTCTAGGGGGTGTTTTTCTAAGCTTGATGGAGGTCTAGGGAGGAAACTAAAAAAAAATATGAATAAATTAATTAATAGACCAAACAAACGGTCAGTCTCCCCTTAATGGAAAAATAGGTATGGGGCTTTCAACGTCGGGAATAACGTTTTGGTTTGATCTGTGCCGTAATGTCATATTTGTCAGTTCAACCGCGAATATACTGGCATATATTAAAATCCTAGTCATTAACGCATGTGTTCAAACTAGTACGCACATACATTCATTTTAACGTATTAAGGGGAGGTATTTAGTTTGTTCCCTAGACCTCCATCAAGCTTAAAATTACACCCCTTCGAGTCCCTTTCAAGATAAATTTGTAAATTTTTCGGTAGAAAAATTTCCCGGCCGAAGGCCGGTTCCTCTTAAATTACAGGCTCGCCTGAATTGCACGAAAGGTCTTAATATGGGGTGAAAGTTCTTAATATCGCTAAACTAATGGGGCAAACGTTTTATAATATCAAAAGCAATGGGGCTAAACATGAGGGAGAAAGGGGTCAAGAAAAAAATCCCTCAAGTGGAGATCTCCCCTTAATGAACTGCAACATAACAAATCTTGAATCATGAATACAGTACCGGTACCGTGACTGTGACTGAACACTGTACAATCAAAAGACAGAGTCAATACATTTGATTCTATTTACAGTGTTGATATTGGTAACTAAAGCCGGTATCACACGAGAACATTTATAGTCAACATTCGATGATCAACATTTTTCTGGCAACATTTCTGGAATATGTTGCACTGGTATCGGAAATTTGTTGGAAGAGTTTTTATGAAGGGAGCAGAGCATGTGTTAGAGTAGGAAATGGTGAGTTGAGTGAATGGTTTGAGGTAAAGGTAGGTTTGCAACAGGGTTGTGTATTGTCACCATGGCTGTTTAATATGTTTATGGATGGTGTGGTAAGGGAGGTGAAAATGAGAACTATGGGAAGAGGATTGGGTTTAGTAGGAAAGAATGGTAGAGATTGGGAGTTGAATCAGTTGCTGTTCGCTGATGACACAGCGTTGGTGGCGGATTCTGAGGAGAAATTGCAGCTGGTAGTCAAAGAATTTGGAGTGGTTTGTGGGAGGAGGAAACTGAAGGTGAACGTCAATAAAAGTAAAGTAATGGTGTGTAATAGGGGTGATCATAGGGTGAATCTAGATGTGAGGCTGGATGGGGAAATATTGGAACAAGTAGTGTTTTATATATCTAGGAGGAACGATAAGCAGGAGTGGAGGTATGGACATGGAGGTAAAACAGAGGGTGTGTGAAGGAAGGAAAGTTTTCGGAGCAATGGGAAGTATGTGGAAGATGAGAAATCTCGGAATGAAAATAAAAAGTGCAATGTATCAAAGAATTGCTGTGCCAACAGTGATGTATGGGGCTGAGACATGGGTTCTGAAGAAAAAGGAGAGAAGAAAGCTGGATGTGATGGAGATGAGCTGCTTGAGGAGTATGTGTGGAGTTACTCGTAGAGACGGATTGAGGAATGAAGAGATACGTAGGAGAGTGGGCAGCAGGAACATTTGTCAGCCAGAGTGGACAGAAGGGTGCTGAGCTGGTATGGTCATGTTGAACGAATGGGAGATGAAAGGCTTACAAAGAGAATATAGGAGTCAGATACAAGGGAGATAGGAGGGCAGGAAGACCCCCATTGAGATGGAGAGACTGTGTAAGACAAGCTTTGGATGATAGAGGAATGACTATAGATCAGGAAAAGGAAGTGGTAATAAACAGGAATGAATGGAGAATGCTTGTGAATAGTTGAGTGAACATGTGGTCATTTGGGGGAAGGGGTCGGGCGCAAGTTGGACTAGATAATAGTCCATCAGGCGCCTGGCCCGGGGAGACGATTAATATGAAGGGTACGCCTGGAAGTGTGGTGGGCGGGCTTGTGGCTTTGGCTCCGCTACATGTCTGCCTGCCGAGATCGGAGCCTCTCCGGGTGGTCAGGGGCCGGGGGAGTGCTTGAGGAGCGACCTTGGTGACCCTGGTCTCTGGGTATTCTCCTGGGTGACCTGGATGTGCGTGAATTTTGTGTTGTGTCTGTGTTTGTTCGCTGTTTTGTCTTGTGTTTTGTGTTTTCCTGTTCTTGCTCTGTCTTGAGTCGGCCACCCCCAAGAAAAAGAAAAAAAATATATATATAATAAAATAGAGAAAAATAAAATAAAAAATAGGAAAAGTGGGGATTGGGCCTGAGCATATAGATAGATAGATAGATAGAATAGGTATCCGGAAACTAGACTGTTGCTAGATGAATTTAGGTGACCGAAATATATTAAATGTTGACCTCGTAAGCTGCCAGACCAGTGTTGAGGATAAATATTGAGTGAAAAATCGAAAAATTGAAGGCTTGCTATCACTCGCCAGGAAATAATCGACACCTAAATGGCACGAAAGGTCTTAAAATTGACAAGGAAATGGGGCGAAAGGTGTTAAAAATCGCCAAACAAATGGGCCGAACGTCTTATAATCTCAAAACTAGTGGGGCTAAACTTTAGGGAGAAGGGGGTCCAGAAAAACGGTCTGCCTCCCCTTAATGGAAAATTGTGGAACTACCGTAATAAAATATATCCAAGTCATATTGATGCCAAGTTTTCACAATTATAACTACACATTTCGCTACACAATCTTCGTAATAACCGAGTAATGAAGATGGGAACATGGCAATTTACCCTTTAGCTGAAATATACAGACTATAGCATTTAAGGGGGGATGGGCCGGTTTTCTGAACCACTTTCTCCCTCATGCTTGCCCCAAATAGTTTTCAGATTTGTTGACGTTCGGCCCATTAGTTTGGCGGTTTCATAACTTTTGCCCCATTTCGTTGTCAATTTTAAGACCTTTCATGCCATTTAGGTGTAGAGTTTTTCCTGGCGAGCGATAGCAAACCTGGAAGAGTAACCGGCCTTCGGCCGGGACATTTGTCTACCAAAAAATGTACAAATTAATCTAGAAGGGGGATCTGATGGATGTTTTTTTTTTAAGTTTGATGGAGGTCTCGGGAGGAAACTAAAGAAAATAATAAATAAATAAAAAAAATCTACCAAAAAGTGAACCATCCCCCCTTAACACTATCTGGTCCGTTGTTTTGCGGGTTATTATCATTTTTGGTGTAATTATTGTTGAGGATTTTGTTTGTTTTTGTTTTGCCATGTTCGTGCAATGTATTTTAGTGTCCCCTAGGCTAGCAAAAACAACCGCCTTTCCAGACTTCCTTCAAACTAAGGAAATGGCCACCCAGACCCTCATCATGCAAAATTTATACATTTTTCGCTATACAAATGTTCCAGCTGAAGGCCTATCTCCTCTAGGTTACAAGCTCGCTAACGCTCGCCCAGAAAAAAAATGGCTCTTGAATGGGGTGAAGCGTCTTAATATCTCCAAACTAATGAGGTGAAACCTCATAAATCTCCAAAGTAATGAAGTAAAACAAGGGAAGTAAAAAAAGATCCTCCTCAGTCCAAATAGGGTTAAGTGGAGGCAGACCGTTTTTCTGGACCCCCTTCTCCCTAATGTTTAGCCCCACTAGCTTTGAGATTATAAGACTTACGTCGGCCCATTAGTTTGGCAATTTCAACACCTTTCGCCCCATTTCGTTGTCAATGTTAAGACCTTTCGTGCCATTTACTATGGGTTTCAGAGGCCGTGTTACATCGTTTTTCGGGAATAACTTCTTAACAAACAGTTGGATCAGTATGATATTTTGACACGGCTTTTTTCACACCGTGCCCTAATTTTCTTCAATATAGCGCATTACCAAAAGTGTAGAATTAAGCCACTTGTCCCTGTGTCATGAGGTTAAAGTCACACATTAATGACACAGAAACGAACAAGGCTACCGTGGCTTACCCGTGAGAACCACCAAACCATTATTGCTCCTCCATCAAACACGGTAGTTATCACCCACCACCCAACCCTACTATCACCTTTAAATTCAACTTATCTGTCAATATCAAAATATAAATAAACAAAAAAATAAACTTTTTGTATATTTATACTTGATATTGACAGATAACTAGAATTTAAAGGCGATAATAGGGTTGGGTGGTGGCTGATACCTACCGTGTTTGATGGAGGAGCAATAATGGTTTGGTGGTTCTCACGGGTAAGCCACGGTAGCCTTGTTCGTTTCTGTGTCATTAATGTGTGACTTTAACCTCATGACACAGGGACAAGTGGCTTAATTCTACACTTTTGGTAATGCACTATATTGAAGACAATTAGGGCACGGTGTGAAAAAAGCCGTGTTAAAATAGCATACTGATCCAACTGTTTGTTAAGAAGTTATTCCCGAAAAAACTATGTAACACAGCCTCTGAAACCCATAGTAGGTGTCTATTTATTCTTGGCGAGCGATAGCGAGCCTGCAATTTTAAGGGGAACCGGCCTTCGGCCGGGAAAATTTTCTACCGAAAAATTTACAAATGTATCTTGAAGGGGGGTCTAGGGGGTGTTTTTCTAAACTTGATGGGAGGTCTAGGGAGGAAACTAAAAAAATATATAAATAAATTAATTAATAGACCAAACAAACGGTCTGTCTCCCCTTAAGTAATGCCACCATACGCCTTAATGACAGCACTATTGAACCTACCACTCATGTAAAAAATCTAGGCATATATTTTGATAGACATATGAACTTTGATGTCCACATTAGTGAAATGAGTAAAAAAGTAGTAGGGACACTTATGTATATCAATAGAATAAAAGATGACTTTGACAAATCAACTAGAACAATCATTGTACAAACACTAGTGCTAAGTATAATACATTATTGTAGTGTAATTTGGGGTTCATCAAATGCTACCCAAATATCCACAGTGCAAAAACTTCAGAATTTTGCTGCTAAAGTGGCTGACGGTAAGTCAAAAAAGTTTGATCATGTCACTCCTATATTAAAGGAACTAAGATGGTTAAATATTAAAGATAAAATAACGCATGACACACTAATAGTTATTTTCAAATACTTAAATAAGCTTTACCCAGAGTATCTACTAAGTCTACCCACAGTATTCAATGTAACAGCTAGCACAACGAGACAACAAAATATGCTTTTTATTCCGAATGTTCAAACTGACATAGGGCAAAAAAAAAAAAAATAACGGTAAGAGGACCTGTACTTTGGAACAAACTCCCAGTTAATGTACAAACTTCCAGTAGCCTAGGAACCTTTAAGACTAATGTTAAAACCTTGCTGCTAAACTCTGCTCATGATTAAATTAATGTTCATAAGAAATCTGTAGACATGACCCTCTCTCTCTATATATATGTATGTATGTATGTGTACATATGTAAAAGTATATATATATGTCTCTCTCTCTCAACCCTAAATCTCTCTCTGTCTGATTCCCACCCCAATTTTAATCCCTCATAATCCCCCGCGCTGTCATCGCTGTCATCGCTGTCATCTCTCTCTCTCTCTCTCTCTCTCTCTCTCTCTCTCTCTCTCTCTCTCTCTCTCTCTCTCTCTCTCTCCAGTACCGGGTATGTCTTAGTTAAACAGCAGATCTTTCAATTTTAATTTTAATTGTATACACAGTTATGTTCTTATGTAAAAATATAATACTGTATTAAAGAGAACGTTACTGTATTTAGATAGGCTATATGAAGGTGTCCTACCCTGAGCCAGGTGCAAGGGCTAACCTAATAATCCACAGGCTTATATGCCCTAATAAACTTTATTATTATTATTAAGTGAAAGAAAAGGAAAACAAAATATATAGAGATAAAAGAAAAGAAACATGGATGTATCGTGAACGAGGATAAACAAACTTCCCGAGACAGGCATGAAATGGAGAGAGAGAGAGAGAGAGAGAGAGAGAGAGAGAGAGAGAGAGAGAGAGAGAGAGAGAGAGAGAGAGAGAGAGAGAGAGAGAGAGAGAGAGAGAGGAGAGAGAGAGAGAACCTAATATCTCAAATTTAACGATACAAAATTCTCTCCACAAAACTTCCGAGTTATTATCGATACCCATTTGTTTAACCAATGACATATTTATGAACCTACGGATTTATTTTTACACTCAGACAAATTATTCATCCCCTCGTGTGAACTTTGGAATTAAAGGGGAGAGTGTATATTATTTTATGTTTTATTTTTATTTTTTGAGTTTCCTCCCTAGACCTCCATCAAGCTTATTAAAATAGCCCCAAGACCCTCCCGCGCTCACTCACTCAGTCATTCATTCACTATTACTCACTGACTCACACATGTATTCACTCATGTACTCACTCACTCTCTCACTCGTTGACTCATTCACACATGCACTAGTTCACTCACCCCCTTACTCTCTCTTGCGCTCACTCGGACTCATTTACTCATTCATGCACCCATTCACTGACTTACGCACTCTCTCACTGACTCATTCGCTGACTCATGCACTCATTCACTTACTCACTCTCTCTCTCTCTCTCACTGACTCACTCCCTGACTCATGCACTCGCTTACTGGCTCACTCACTCATTGACTCACGCATCTTCTCACTCACACTCTAATATACTCACTCATTCAACCACTCTCTCACTTTCTCACTCACTCTCTTACCAACTCACTCATTAATATACTCACTTTTTCATTAATCCAATCACTCATCCTTTCACCCACTCCCTCTCTCACCCACTCACTCTCTCACCCACTCACTCACTCAAATAACCATTCACCCACTCCTTTCTACCCATACCTCAATAGTCACAATTAAAAATCCCGGCCACATACAAAACACAGCCCGACCCACCACCACCAACACACAAAACACACCACCACCACAACCACACAAAACACCTCAACCCACCACCATCACAACACAAAACACACCACCACAACACAAAACACCTCGACCCACTATCACCACCACTGAAGGTAACAATTATGCTTCCCCATTGTTAGGCCAATTAAAAAAATAGCCTTCATTGGCCTCCCCTCATTAGAAAAGAGCAAATGAAGGACCTCCCCCCCCCCCCCCTGAAACGTATCAAAATTCACCGCCATTCGTTTGGGAGCATGTAGGTCGCTGTTAACCCTTTCTGTACCGGCGATGTCTTCTTTATTGGATTTCCGCAACCTTTAGACGATTTTATGAAGCTGTGAAAGGATATATGGTGGCTAAAAGGAATGAGATAGTCTGTAGCCTTGTATAATGGGTAGACGTCCTGCCTAAGTTGAATAATACTGTCTAATAGTTGCCAATGGGATGACATTTCTTAAAATCTCCAAACTAATGGAGCGGAACAGGAGATCGAGGTCAAGAAAGCCCCCCCCCCCCCACCCACTGATCAAATACGATTAATAACGTCAAACCTTCTAGTCCGCACCACCGGTAAAGTTGGCCAGTTCCCGTCCAGCCAGGGAGGGAAAGTTCGGTTTTGTGGTTTAATTTAACTCGCAGGTTATTTTCATTTTATGGCTGCTTCTAATCTTCTTATTAATATACATTAGATTAATATATATATATAATTATATATATATATATATATATATATATATATATATATACTGTATATATATATATACAGTATATATATATACTGTATGTACATATTGTATTTTTTTTTCTCCAAGCAATGTACTTCTGTTTGTCCACTAGGCTCACAAAAATGCCTTCCCAGACCTCCTTCAAACTAAAGTATGTCCACTCAGAACCCTTCAAGTTAAATTGGTACATTATTCGATAGAAATGTGTCTCGGCCGAAGGCACATTTCTTCTAAGAAATACAATCGACGCCTTAATGGGGTGAAGCGTCTTATCGCCAAACTAATAAGGGGAAACGTCTTAAAATCACCAAAATAATGAGATGAAGTAGCAAGTTACATTCACGGGTAGATGATCATCCGAAAACCCTTTCATTCACACAACGCAACAGAAAACCCTTTCATTCACACAACGCAACAGAAAACCCTTTCATTCACACAACGCAACAGAAAACCCTTTCATTCACACAACGCAACAGAAAACCCTTTCATTCACACAACGCAACAGAAAACCCTTTCATTCACACAACGCAACAGAAAACCCTTTCATTCACACAACGCAACCGAAAACCCTTTCATTCACACAACGCAACAGAAAACGCTTTCATTCACACAACGCAACCGAAAACCCTTTCATTCACACAACGCAACAGAAAACCCTTTCATTCACACAACGCAACAGAAAACCCTTTCATTCACACAACGCAACAGAAAACCCTTTCATTCACACAACGCAACAGAAAACCCTTTCATTCACACAACGCAACCGAAAACCCTTTCATTCACACAACGCAACAGAAAACCCTTTCATTCACACAACGCAACAGAAAACCCTTTCATTCACACAACGCAACCGAAAACCCTTTCATGCACACAACGCAACAGAAAACAGAATAAATAAGTAGTTAAATAATATAAATACATATATAAATAAATATTTAAGGGGAGGCACACCGTTTTTCTGGACCCCTTTCTCCCTAATGTTTAGCCCCACTAGTTTTGAGATTATAAGACGTTTGGCCCATTAGTTTGGCGATTTTAACACCTTTCGCCCCATTTCGTTGTCGATTTTAAGACCTTTCGTGCCATTTACGTGTCAATTATTTCCTGGCGAGCGATAGCGAGCCTGCAACTTTAAGAGGAACCGGCCTTCGGCCGGGACATTTTTCTACCGAAAATGCAAACATTTATCTTGAAGGGGGGTCTAGGGGGTGTTTTTCTAAGCTTGATGGAGGTCTAGGGAGGAAACTAACAAAATATATGAATAAATGAATTAATAGACCAAAAAAACGGTCAGTCTCCCGATAAGTTTGATTAATTCTATGGACACACAGTAATTATGTTAACCTCTTGAGGATCATATTGCGTTTGGAAAGTTTATTCTGGCTATCATTAGACTATTTTGTACAGCTTAGGAAGGATCTGTGGGAATTAATAGGATAAAGACAATCAACCCTCTGTCTTCCATATATCCTTCCTAATATACATGAAATCGTCTAATGATAGCCAGATTAAAATGCCAAAATGCGTCATAATCCTCACGGGGTTAAGAGCACAGTCCCAACAATTAAGGGGGGATGATTCACTTTTTGGGCGATTTTTGCATGTATTCATTATTTTTATAGTTTCCTCCCTAGACCTCCATCAAATTAAAAAAAAACACAACATCCAATAGATCCCCCTCCTAGATTAATTTGTACATTTTTCGGTAGAAAATTTCCCGGCCGAAGGCCGATTCTTCCAACATTACAGGCTCACTATCGTTCGCCAGGGAAAAAAAGTACACCTAAATAGCACGAAAGGTCTAAATATTGACGAAGATATGGGGCAAAAAGTCTTAAAATCGACTAACTAATGGGGCAAACATCTTAAGATCTGAAAACAAATGGGGCTAAACATGAGGGAGAAAGTGGTCCAGAAAAGCGGCCCATCTCCCCTGAAAGTCTCCTATATAGTGTCCCTTCATTATCAATAGGCCAAAAATCTTGACCCCTAACCTCTATATAACTATAATCGTGACCCTTAACCTCTATATAACTATAATCTTGACCCCTCCTTAACCTCTATATAACTATAATCTTGATCCTCCTTAACCTCTATATAACTATAATCTTGACCCTCCTTAACCTCTATATAACTATAATCTTGACCCTCCTTAACCTCTATATAACTATAATCTTGACCCCTCCTTAACCTCTATATAACTATAATCTTGACCCCTCCTTAACCTCTATATAACTATAATCTTGACCCCTAACCTCTATATAACTATAATCTTGACCCTCCTTAACCTCTATATAACTATAATCTTGACCCTTAACCTCTATATAACTATAATCTTGACCCCTAACCTCTATATAACTATAATCTTGACCCCTAACCTCTATATAACTATAATCTTGACCCTCCTTAACCTCTATATAACTATAATCTTGACCCTTAACCTCTATATAACTATAATCTTGACCCCTTAACTATAATCTTGACCCCTTAACTATAATCTTGACCCCTTAACTATAATCTTGACCCCTAACCTCTATATAACTATAATCTTGACCCTTAACCTCTATATAACTATAATCTTGACCCTTAACCTCTATATAACTATAATCTTGACCCCTAACCTCTATATAACTATAATCTTGACCCTTAACCTCTATATAACTATAATCTTGACCCTCCTTAACCTCTATATAACTATAATCTTGACCCTTAACCTCTATATAACTATAATCTTGACCCTTAACCTCTATATAACTATAATCTTGACCCTTAACCTCTATATAACTATAATCTTGACCCCACCTAACCTCTATATAACTATAATTTTGACATTTACAGCTCATTTGCTCTAGCCCCTTTTGTTTTGAGTTACAGAAGTTTAGGACTCACGATCTCTGGCCTACCTTTAAGGGGGGTCACTGGCTTTTTTGTTAACCTTTCTCTCCCTTTCTCTCTTTCCCTGGCCTGTATTAATTCGGCCCCATTCAGCCAACTGTTTTAAGACGTTTATCTCCATCCAGGTGTCGATTTCTTCCCTGGCGAGCGATAGCGAACCAGCATTGTATGGCTTCGCCGGAGACATTTTTCTATCGAAAAATGTAAAAATTTAGATTACTGTCAAAACAAAAAATTATATATGCTGGCTCGCTACCACTCGCCAGGAAAATAATGACACCTGGATGGGGGTAAACGTCTTAAAACAGTAGGCTGAATGGGGCCGAATGGATACAAGCCAAAGAGAGAGGGAGAGAAAGAGGAAAACAGCGAGGTGGTTCCCTTAATGAATGGAGAAAAGACAAACAGACAAATAGACCTAAACCCCCGACTGATCACGTAATGCATTCGAAACCCTCCTGCCAAACGAAAGCAGAGTTCATAATGTTTATTATTATTGTATAGGCCTATGTAAAGATATAATTATGGTTTGCAGTTCAAATGATGTCGTTGGAAGTGATAAGATGGCCAAAATAATTATGGTTTGCAGTTCAAAGTATGTCGTTGGCCCAAATAATGCCAATTCAAGTTCATTTCCCGATAGTCTTCTCATATTTCCCGATAGTCTTCTCATATTTTCCGATAGTCAGCTCATATTTTCCGATAGTCGTCTCATATTCATTCAAGTCTTCGCACAAAATTGCTCTGGTTTGACACCCTGATATTATAATTTGTAGCCGTTCTCCTCTTCCCAAAATTCTACCCATCAACAAACACTCTAGTGACAGTAGACAGTTGTTGCTGGCTTTCCTTTATAATGCCATACTATGTTCCATATTTTTAATAATTACCATCAATATATAATGGAACTTTATTAATCTAGCCATCTGTGAACATATTTGCAGTCTGTTTATATACTTTTAATTATATCTATTTCTATCTATTTACTCAGGCCCAATCCCCACTTTTCTTATTTTTGTTTCTGTTTTCTTTTATTTTTCCTAACTAAGCCTATATATCTTGCTTATCTAATGTTTACACTCCCATATACAGTTGCCCAAGTGAATTTGCATCCACTTTGTAATTTTGTATATGGAAGAAAAAATTATATGGTTCAGTGATGCATGCAGTTTATAATGCAGTCATTAGTTATCTTGATCAATTAAAGGTTTTAAAACACTTATTCTGTAAGTGAATCACATTGTTTTTACTTCTACACATGAATTCATCAAGGGGGTATAAATTTATAATGTGGGTAACAGTACACTCACGCGTACTAAAAGTTGCTCAGGGGTGGGTCCTTCCTTCCCCTACTCCACCCTGGGCAGGTGGAAGGGGGGAATCGGGTCCAAGTCTACCCCCACCTTCCACCCCCAAACTATCCCCAACTCCCCCACCTTCCTTCTCTAGCTGGCAGGTAGTGATAAACGACGATTGTTCTCATGTATTGCAAATTGTTGTTATACCATCATTGCACATGCTTACAATGGCCAACATTTAATATGTATTAGGAATGTATTAATACAATATTACTATATATTTGTATTCTCAAAATGAGTCTCTATACACAACGTGGGTTACAAGAATCTCAGCTGTAGTGATCTCTCTCTCTCTCTCTCTCTCTCTCTCTCTCTCTCTCTCTCTCTCTCTCTCTCTCTCTCTCTCTCTCTCTCAACACGCAGACTACGAGGTCAGTTCATTAAAAAACACAATATATGAAATGGGTTTGATAATGTGTATCATAGCAAAATGTTTAGCCTCTATATGAATACAATACGCAACCATGGTTGGCAGTTAGAATTTAACAGGTTGAGCACTAGTATTTGTGGAAACTGTTTCCCATGTAAGATCTGTTCTACCTGGAACAAATTTTCCTCAGAAGTTTAACAATTTCCTCAGTTGAACAGTTCAAGAAGACAGTAGACAGTATTTTGCACACTCTGTAAGGAGTGTAGTATATTGAAAAATGTTTCTCCTTCCACTTCGAATATTTCCCCGAAATGGACCGGAAGGTCTTGGATATACTAAATATTCCTTGTAACTCTGTGTAAATATCTCACAGCACACACTTTCTACAACCAAGATTTAACGGGTCTGAATGTGGTATTTTCCCTTCATTAGTGTGTGTGTGATGCATTCGATACACATAGAGGAGAGTTGATGGTAAAACTGCCAATTAATCCTATTCCTTATTTGGGGGTTTGTAGAGCTGAAAGGCTGGGATCACAGATAGAAACAGAGAAGGGGGAAGTGAGAAGGCAAGCGCTGCTACGCAAGGGCTCTATACTCACACCTTAATAAAAAGTTAACACCGACTTTGATAGTAATTTGTATCGAGTTCTACATTTACTTGATTGAAAAATGTGTATAGGCCACATCAAATTAAATGCAGACCGTTTATAGTATGTATGGTATTGAATAAATGGGAGAAACTGATTCAAATGATAACCGAAACAATCAATGACAGTCGCAACACTATTCCAGCCTATCTTTGCCTGTAGTCCTTTCCTTTTATGATATGACTGTGTAAGTAATTTGAGAACCTAGGAGTAAATCGTAGAGGGCACGTTGACGTGTATTGCAATAATGGTGAACATAATATCCTGAATACTTTATGAAATTGGATTTAATTATGGTATTATTATATTGAAATCACATTAAGTATTGCTCGTAGAAAGTAGTGCAATGAGAGAGAGAGAGAGAGAGAGCACTACAGCCAAGATTCGTGTAACCCACGTTGTGTAGACTCATTTTGAGAATACAATTATACAGTATATTGTATTTATAAATTCCTAATAAATGTTAAATGTTGGCCATTGTAAGCGTGTGCAATGATGGTTTCACAATAATTTGTAATACATGAGAACAATCGTCGCTAATCACTAACTACCAGCTAGAGAAGGAAGGTGGGGGAGTTGGGGATAGTTTGGGGATGGAAGATGGGGGTAGACTTGGACCCGATTCGCCCCTTCCACCTGCCCAGGGTGGAGTAGGGGAAGGAAGGACCCACCCCTGAGCAACTTTTAGTACGCGTGAGTGTACACTCTAGCACATGATTCCTGGCCCCAAAATGAAACCTCGAACAGCAAAACGAACCTCCGAATCGTAAATATTAGGTGAAAAATTAATGGGAAGATTCGATTAATTTCGGGATAGCTTCAAATATTAAAGGCCACGATTTATGTCCTAGAGTGTACATTGGGTTATTTTAAACGACACTACTGCAGCGTTATGAAGAACAATTTAATAGGGAAAATAGGCACCAATAGATTCGCCATATTTTTCTCCATATAGTCCGCATGGAGGATTTTCGTTATCGACAAACTGAAAAAATACCCACTTCACATACAAATACACCATAAATCTAAGTCAAAGATGTCAAACAGCGCGGGTGTGGGGGCGGTAGCCCCCACCCATAATACTAGGATAGGTTAGGTAAGGTTGTTAGGTTAGGCTAATGTCCTTTCAAAGGGGCATAGTAAACACTAGGATAGCCTATACCCGGTCAGAGGTAAGTCCTGCGGTTGTGATGATCTACCGGTATATAACTATCAAAGTGTTTGTCTGTCTTTATATGATTTGGGTTTCAGTTCAATTTGTTGTAGCACCTATATCTTTCACCTAATTCATGCTCTTATATTCATCTCTCTATCTTCTTCCCACCTGTTTCAATCAATTATTCAATTATGTCACCTCCGCCAGTAGTTGTACAGTATTGTTTGCCTTTATGCCGGTATCACACGAGCGGTTTTTCACTCAACATTTATCTTTAACACTGGTCTGGCAGCTTACGTGGTCAACATATACAATATTTCGGTTGCCTAAGTTCATCTAACATCAGTCTAGTTTCCGATACCAGTGCATAATAGTCCAGAAATGTTGCAAGAAAAATGTTGGTCATCGAATGTTGACTATAAAAGCTCTCGTGTGATACTGGCTTTATCTTCCACTCATTTACCTACATGGATACTGTTACCTACATGGATACTGTTACCTACATGGATACTGTTACCTACATGGATACTGTTACCTACATACCTATTAGTGTGTCGGTTTGTGCGTTGTATTATAGCTGCCAACGTAATATTGTGTAGCATATATATTACATACTGTACATTTATATCTATCTTATTATTCTTGTATCTCTATCTAGCTAATGCCATTAATCTGTTAACTATTCTTTATTGTGCCTGTCATTCCATTATAATAGCTAACAACGTAAATTTGCCTAACACATTGATCACTATTAACCCCTTCTGAACCGGCGACGTCTTTTCAATTTTATTCTGGAAACTAATAGACGATTTCATTTAGCTTAGGATGGTTGTCTACCATTTTAAAGGCTACAGACTACTCGATTCATTATTTTAGCAACCATATATCCTTCCAAAACTTCATAAACTCCGTCTAAATGGAGCTATAGCAAAATTAAAAAGAGTTCGCCGGTACAGAAGGGGTTAATCTATATTAGTGTATCTGCTTATCAATCTGTGTAATTTTAATCAATGTAGCATATTGTTATCTATCTATCCATATATCTATCTGTGTAGGCCTATTGTAATATATTTAGCATTTGTATGTCTATTTATCTTTGTATTGTAATTTATCTAGCTTATGTGTATCCATCTATCTATCTTTGTATTGTTAATCTATTTAGCATTTGTACCTGTCTACTATATCTTTGTATTTCTAATATATCTAGCCTATTTTTATCTAGCTATCTATCTTCGTACTGTTAAGCTTTCTAGCATGTTGTTTATCGGTCTATCTTTGTATTGTTAATCGATTTAGCATTTGTATCTGTCTATATATCTTTGTATTTCTAATATATCTAGCTTATATGTATCTAGCTATCTATCTCCGTACTGTTAAGCTTTCTAGCATATTATTTATCTGTCTATCTCTGTATTGTTAATATATTCAGCATTTTTATATGTCTATATATCTTTGTATTTATAATCTATCCAGCATATTTTTGATCTAGCTCTCTATCTCCGGACTGTTAATCTTTCAAGCATATTGTTTATCTGTCTATCTCTGTATTGTTAATCTATTCAGCATATTTGTATCAGTCGATTTATCTCGGTCTTAGTATATTGTCGTTACCTCTCTAATCACCTGTGTAAATCAGTCAATTAATTCATTATCTCACCTTCCTCAGCCGCCGTTGCCGCTGACACAAGCGTCGGGATCGTGAGTACCGCCAACAGTACCTTTAACAGTACCATCTTGTCGTAGTCGCACCGTTCGCACCGTTATTCAATACTTACATAACAACAACAGGTAGTAGTATTATATTTTACTATGGTTACATCCCAGGCACTTGTCTGTATTACACGCCTAAGTACTTAAATTGCATAAGAGTGTGTGAAAGAACTCTCTTGTTGTGTGTTTGCCAAGCGTGCTAGAAAAATATCCATCGTCTGAAAAAAGCCGCGAGTGTGCGGGGTGTGGTGGTATGTACAAGTGTCATGTGCAAAGCGCCTCCCTCCCATCAGACAATCAATAGAAAAAGTTAGTGATCCTATTTTTCCCTCTTGCCCCTTTTGACCTCCGCAGTCGAACACGGGAGAGGGAAGTTTGGGCGAAAAGTTTGCTAATTAAGGAGGCCGTTTTTGGATCGCGCGGAGAGCCATGGTCGGGTTCTACGGGGCTATCCAGGTCGTTTAGAGATATGTTTGTTTACAGTATGACGGCAGTGAGTCCTCCCGACCAGCGCACTCCGACACTGGGTCAGCCATCCAATACCCCCACTCGCACACCCGCCCTCTCATGGATCTTGAGCGACACTGAGAGCTGGTCTACCGTGCCTTGCTGTGGTCTACATTGCACAGGCGCCTCCCTCCCTCCCCTCCACCACCACCTCTCCCTCACCTTTCCTCCATCACACCTTTCCTCCTCATAATGTCTCCTTCCTCACTTAGTAACCCTCCTACCTCTCCCAAAGTTCTTATTCTGTCACACCTTCCCTTCCCTTCCCTCCCCCCTCCCCCCTCCCCCACCACCTCAACCTCTTCACTACACACCCTTTTCCTTCCTTACCCATAATGCTAGTGTTTCTTTCTTTTCTTTTTTTAGTAAGTAACCCTCCTTCCTCTTCTCTCCCCAAAATCCGAGATAAATGTGTGCCTTTTTCGGTAGAAAAATGCCCCAGCCAAAGGCCGATTCCTCCTGCATTGCCGGCTTTTTATCGCTCGTCAGGATAAAATCGACACCTAGATGGTGTGAAATGTCTTAAAACTGACAAATATATGGGGCCAACGGTCTTAAAATCGCTAGACTAATGGAGCGAACGTCTTAAAATCCCAAAACTAATGGGGCTAAGCATGTGGGAGAAGGGGGTCCATAAATAATCCCACCTTAATAACCCTCTTCCCTCTCCCCCTTGTAACACCTTAAGGGGGCCCACCTCGCTTGTTTTCTCTTTATCTCCCTCTCTGGGTTGTATCCAGCTTACTGTTTTAAGACGTTTACCCCCATCCAGGCGTCAATATTTTACCTGGCGAGCGGTAGCGAGCCAGCATATATATATTTTAGTTTTGACAGCAAGCTAAATTTGTACATTTTTCAATAGAAACATTTCTCCGGCGAAGCCGGATTTCTCCATACAATGCTGGCTCGCTATCGCTCGCTAAGAGGAAATCGACACCTGGATGGGGATAAAAGTCTTAAAACAATTGGCTGAATGGGGCCGAATGGATACAAGCCAGGGAAAGAGAGAAAAGAAGAAAAAGATAAAACAAGCCGGTGACCCCCTTACCCCATCACATCTCTTCCTGTCTTTGTGTAGAGTCTTCCCTTTTTTTTTTTCTTTTTTTTTTTTCTGGACCCCCTTCTTCATGTAATTCCAATTAATTTTGACATTTTAAGTCGTAAGTTCCATTAGTTTGGCGATTTTGAGATCTTTCGCTCCATGCAACACAATCCCACCCCTACTCTGTGAAACTCTCCAACCCAAGAGTGAAACGCTATTCTCAGACTTTCTTCTATTCATCTGCTGAACTCTGGAACTCTCTCCCAGAATCAGTCTTTCCCTCTTCCTGTGACTTAAATTGCTTCAAACTCCGTGTGTCCAGGCATTTTAGCTCGAACGTCCCTTGAGTTTAGCCCTGTCACTCTTTCAACTCTGGGGGAGGCACTCGCTACAGGCAGTACTGCCTTTTGTCTCCCTCATTCACATAGAAAACAAAAATGTTCTCGTCAATTTTAAGACCTTTCCTGCCATTTAAGCGTTCATTTATTCCTGTCGAGCGAGACCGAACCTGTAAATTTAAGAGAACCCAGCCTTGGGAGTACTGTAGGCCTATTATCATCAAACAATATCAAAATTAATAATAAATACAAAAATAATAAGGAACACAAAGGTATATAATCCCCTTAACAAGCCTCCTCTTCCCTCCTCCCGGGCCGGCCCCCCTTCTCCTCCAACTCAACACTATCTGGTCCGACGTGTTGGGGGTTATTATATTTTGCTTAAGATGGTTCACTTTTTGGGTGATTTTTGCATGTATTCATTATTTTTCTAGTTTCCTCCCTAGACCTCCATCAAATTTAAAAAAACATCCATTAGATCCCCCTTCTAGATTAATTTGTACATTTTTCGGTAGAAAAATTTCCCGGCCGAAGGCCGGTTCTTCCAACATTACAGGCTCACTATCGTTCGCCAGGGAAAAAATCGACACCTAAATAGCACGAAAGGCAAACATTTTAACATCTGAGAACTAATGGGGCTAAACATGAGGGAGAAAGTGGTCCAGAAAACCGGCCCATCCCCCCTTAACCCCGTCGGCAGCATGACGTTATTTTCATCACATTCTGGTTACCGTTAGACGATATTCTTTAGTTTACAATGTAGTTTTATGACTCAGATGGGTAAATACGGCCTCAATAAACACTCTTAAGGGGGGATTGGGCCGCTTTTCTGGACCACTTTCTCCCTCATGTTTAGCCCCATTAGTTTTCAGATGTTAAGATGCTAGCCCCATTAGTTAGTCGATTTTCAGACCTTTCGCCCCATTTCTTCGTCAATATTTAGAACTTTCATGCTATTGAGGTGTCGGTTTTTTCCCTGGCGAACGATAGTGAGCCTGTAATGTTGAAAGAATCGGCCTTCGGCCGGGACATTTTTCTACCGAAAAATGTGCAAATTAATCTAGAAGGGGGATCTAATGGATGTTTTTGTTTTAATTTGATGGAGGTCTAGGGAGGAAACTAGAAAAATAATGAATACATGCAAAAATCGCCCAAAAAGTGAACCATCTCCCCTTAATAACATAGGTTCTTCTTGAAATGCATACAATCGTCTAATCATAGCCAGAATCAAAGGTAAACAGCGTCCTGGTGCGGAAGGGGTTAATCAGTCTAGAGATTTGTCTTGCTTTTAGCCATTTTCGAGCAATGTATCCAAGTTTGTCCCCTAGGGTATAGAAAAGGCCTGACCAGACATCATCCTTCTAACTAAAATAAATCCCCACCCAGACCCCTTTCAAGCTAAATGTGAACGAATACAATAATCAAAGCGATTTTGTGTACCATTTGGGAAGAGTCAGCCAGGGAAATTATGTGGAAATGTGCAGCCCATTTGCGTTTGCTCTGTTATAGTTAATGACACACACATCACAGTAGTGATGATGGTGATTAGTAATGGTGATGGTGTGTCGCCCACAAACATCAGACCTATTTAACCCTTTAGGATCATGACGCATATTAACAATACTGTATATTTTGGCAATCATTAGATTAGACGATTGTATGCAGTTTAGGAATGTTCTATAAGAATCTAAGGGGTCAAAACCAATGGAGAAGTTATACATCGACCAAAATATGCATAGTAAATTATACATCGACCAAAACATGCATTTTAGACGATTTTTGTGCAGTTTAAAAAGGGCCTCCAGCACTTAACAGATTCGAAGCATCTCTCTTAACCCTTTTCACTATCACAGATCCTTCTTAAACTTCACAAAATCGTCTAAATACAGCTATAATAAAATCGAAAAGACGTCACCGGTAAAGAAGGGGTTAAGAGATCAGAATACGATT
Organism: Paralithodes platypus; assembly: GCA_032716605.1. Lineage (NCBI taxonomy): Eukaryota > Metazoa > Arthropoda > Malacostraca > Decapoda > Lithodidae > Paralithodes > Paralithodes platypus. Next base: position 2,404,063 of record CM064498.1, on the reverse strand, counting down.
ATTTAAAAGAGGTGTTATAAACTAATTCATAGCTTTAGTATATTGGGTATCGTACCGGTATCATACATAATGGAGAAGGGGGTAGAGCATACCAGAAAGAGACTTGACAGCAGGAAAGATGGTTGGGGACAGAGAAAATACACTTGGTATGGAATGTGGTGTTCATTTCTCAGCGGGACACATGTTGATATGCCCCTCCACCAAGTCACTGAATTCCGGTACCCGTTATCGGAGTAGGGCCCAGTTTACGATCCAGTACTGGTGGCGTTTGCAGAGAAGTGAAATGGAAGCATTTTTCTATCTCTGCGTCCACTTGAGCCCATCCATCAGCTGACCCACCATCTTCCGCCCGATACTAAATCCCAATGGTGCTCTACCCATTCCCACCTCCACCTAACCCAAACACTTATTGTCGCACTTGGTGGAGTGGGAGGTGGTGTTTTGGGGTGTGGTGGCTGTGGCTGGTTAAGGAGTGGTAGCTGGAGGTGTGATGGGAGCAGGTGCGTTAGCAGAGGTAGGGAGAGGTGTGGTGGGAGTAGGTGGTTTAGGAGAGGTAGGGGGAGTTGTGGTTGCTTTAGGAGAGGTAGGGGGAGGAGGTGTGGGTGCTTTAGGAGAGGTAGGGGGAGGAGGTGTGGTAGGAGTGGGTGCTTTAGGAGAGGTAGGGGGAGGAGGTGTGGTGGGAGTGTTGGTTGGGGTGGCAGTTTTAGAAAGAGGTGGTGTGGAAGAGGGTGTAGGGGTAGGTGGTTAGAAAGGGTTAGTGGGAGGTGCGGGGGATGTAGTAGGGGGATTCACCGTGACTGGGGTTGCAAGACTGGGATGGGGTTGGGGAGTGCTAGTGGGAATTTGAGGACTAGGCGGGGTTCTGGTAGGAGGACGGGTGGTTCTTTGGAAGGGAATCCACCAGGGGTCTTGTAGATCTCCGCCATCCCCTTCACTACTCCTCTCATCTCTTCTATCCTTGCTCTTATGCCTCTTGTCCCTGCCCTTCTTCATCTTAGTGGGCGGGTTCCACTCGTGCTTGAGCTTTGCCTTATCAAGTATGGTGAGGTCCCGCTTAGCACAGCGAAGGACTATAGACCCCCGCACCAAGGCCCCGTCCTTAGTACCCCAGTGACTCTATACCATCTCCTCCGCCGCCTTCTGCGATACGCTTAAGTGTTTTAGTCCCTCGTGCCCTGTCTGCCGACCTACAACCACTAGACACCACCCACTTGCCTCCCCGATCACCACCACCGCCGCTACAAGAATAGGAATAAACATGTTTTTTTTTTAATTTAGTTTCAATTCTGTGGACTACGGCAGGTGCCACACGAGTTACTTTTCCGTCATTTTTGGGGGGCAAATGTAGTCTGGCAACTTCAAAATTTAAGGTTCATTAGAATTAAACTACCTAACATTTCCGACCTTCGATCTACTAGAATAATTCCTTTTCTAACACCTGATAATGAACTGGTGTTTAGCCCCACTAGTTTTGAGATAATAAGACGTTGGGCCCATTAGTTTGGCGATTTTAACACCTTTCGTGCCATTTAGGTGTCGATTGTTTCCTGGCGAGCGATAGCGAGCCTGCAATTTTAAGAGGAACCGGCCTTCGGCCGGGAAATTTTCTACCAAAAAATTTACAAATTTATCTTGAAGGGGGGGGGGGGGGGTCTAGGGGGTGTTTTTCTAAGCTTGATGGAGGTCTAGGGAGGAAACTAAAAAAATATATGAATACATTAATTAATAGACCAAACAAACGGTCAGTCTCCCTTTAATTATGCTATTTTAGCTACAGTATGTATTAAAATTGAACACTAATAACAACGGAGTAGGTATGGGTGTATATTGAACACTAATAACAACGGAGTAGGTATGGGTGTATATTGAACACTATAACAACGGAGTAGGTATGGGTGTATATTGAACACTAATAACAACGGAGTAGGTATGGGTGTATATTGAACACTAATAACAACGGAGTAGGTATGGGTGTATATTGAACACTAATAACAACGGAGTAGGTATGGGTGTATATTGAACACTAATAACCATCGGAGTAGGTATGGGTGTATATTGAACACTAATAACAACGGAGTAGGTATGGGTGTATATTGAACACTAATAACAACGGAGTAGGTATGGGTGTATATTGAACACTAATAACAACGGAGTAGGTATGGGTGTATATTGAACACTAATAACACGGAGTAGGTATGGGTGTATATTGAACACTAATAACAACGGAGTAGGTATGGTGTATATTGAACACTACACGGAGTAGGTATGGTGGTAATTGAACACTAATAACAACGGAGTAGGTATGGGTGTATATTGAACCTAAAACACGGAGTAGGGGTATATTGAACAAATAACACGGAGTAGGTATGGGTGTATATTGAACACTAATAACAACGGAGTAGGTATGGGTGTATATTGAACACTAATAACAACGGAGTAGGTATGGGTGTATATTGAACACTAATAACAACGGAGTAGGTATGGGTGTATATTTTGGTTTGGCGTTATATACTCATAAATATAAATTATTTTCTTTCTTTCTCTCTATCTATAAATTTCTATGTATATATATATATATCTCTCTCTCTATGTAACTCTATGTAGCTATGTAACTCACTCTTTGTATCTGTCTATTTATATGTAACTCTATGTAACTCTCTTTCTCTCTATGTAACTCGTGTAATTCTCTCTCTCTCTGCAACACTCGGACATGTGGGCAGCTGTACACTCTCAGACATACATATCCTGGCCCATTCTGAACAGCGTACCGTAGCTTCGAAATGTAAATAGTAGGTCAAGAAATAGTGGGAAGATTCGATTCAGTTCGGGATAGCTTCGAAAAATTATAACCTCTTGTGAACCGGTAACGCCCTTTTCATTATATCCAGGCAAATATACGATTATATTCAGCCTATGAAGGACCTCTACCACTCAAAAGGCTACAGACTATCTCAATTCATCCTTTTAGCCGCCATATATCCTTGCTAAGCTTCATAAAATCGTCTAAATGTAGCTGAAATCAAACACAAAAGACGTCATCGGTACTGAACGGGTTAAGGCCACGATTGTTGTCCTAGAATTTCAAGGTAGGAAGGCCGTCTCGAAAGAAAGGGGTTTGATTTGTTTTTAAGGGGGTCACCTGCTTTTTTTAACTTTCTCTCTTTTTTTTCTTTTTCCCTAGCTTGTATCCATTCGGCCCCATTCAGCCAACTGTTTTAAGACGTTTATCCCCATCCAGGTGTCGATTTCTTCCTGGCGAGCAATAGCGAGCCAGCATTGTATGGAGAAATCCGGCTTCGCCGGAGAAATTTTTCTATCGAAAAATTACAAATTTAGCTTGCTGTCAAAAAATATATATATATGCTGGCTCGCTACCGCTCGCCAGGAAAATATTGACACCTGCATGGGGGTAAACGTCTTAAAACAGTAGGCTGAATGGGGCAGAATGGATACAAGCCAAAGAGAGAGGGAGAGAAAGAGAAAACAATCGAGGTGGGCTCCCTTAATGGTGACAAAGCGCTCCCATCAACACACATGTCTAGTTTAATACCTTCAATACGTCATATTTGTTAAGCTTACAAAGAACCTCTAGTGTTGAATACTTACATTGCTACAAACTATACATATATATATATATATATATATATATATATATATAAATCATCCGACTCCGATTCCCGCAACAAGAGAGTATTGCTTCTATATACAGTATATGCCTAAAACCAAGCACTACCCCCTTTAAAAGGATATAAGCCCTGGCTCAGTTGGAAATCTTGCCGGCTATACCTCATTCCTATTTTGAATCAATCTTCTATAAAATATCCATAGGAAACTTAAAACATACTGCACATTATGGCAGACTGAGAGGGTTGACCCCTTCTGTACCGGCGACGTCTTCTCAGGTTTATTCTAGCTATAGTTAGAAGATAATGTGCAGTTTAAGAAAGATCTGTGGTAATAAAATTGATGAAGTGAGAGAGTTCGAAGCCTGTTAGTTGCTGGAAGCCCTTCTTAAACTGAATAAAATCGTATAATAGTAGCCAGAATAGAGTAATAAAGACGTCCCCGGTACAGAAGGGGTTAAGATACAAGATACTATATAACACTACAAAATATATGACACTAATTGACACTCCATACATCGCCAATTAGCACACGAGAGATACAGGGCATATCAATCGTCAGTCGGAAAAATGTATTGAGCGTCCGTGTGGCAGAGAGAAATGAAGAGGTACTTATTATTAATTGGCCAGCAGAGAGAGAGAGAGAGGGAAGGAGAAGAAAACAAAGTGTGTGTATATGTTGGTGTGTGTGTGTGTGTGTGGATTTGCTGTTTAAATATATGCGAATATATATCTATTTGTGTTACTCAGTTAGTTACTTGTTCGTCAAGGGGAATCCACGCAATGCGAGCTAAGCTCATTATTATCGCGCCTCCTTAACTGGGAATGTATTGCGTGAAATCATGTTAAGTGTTTTATGTACTGTTGGAATGGCTGTGGATGTGTGTAGTCTGTATTTAGCCAATTGGCGACATTAACGAAGGCTTAGGGTGGATCTGTGGTACATTCTCACTATAGACGGTACCGTCTCGCCCGAAGGCTTAGGTAGCCATCAGCTTAGGTGAACCATATGATACCCATCTCGCCTTGTACCATTTTTGCCAACCCCAGATGGGACGTCACAACGTCGTCCACTTATTCCAGGTACCTATTTACAGCTAGGTGAATTGAGGCTAACACATGAAAGGAGACAAGCCCAATTTGTCTCCGCCCGGCCGGGGATTGAACCCCCGACCCCTCGTGTGTGAGACGAGAGCTCTACCTACTAGGCTACGGGCTGTGTGTAAGTGTGTGTGTGTGTATGTGTCTACGTTTATATAATATGTGAGTATCTACGTGTGCGTGTATGTATGTATGTCCATACACACAACCCCCCTCATTACCATGCAGCAAGGGGTCTTATAATACCCCACACTAACAACACACGGGTATTGTTTTCATCGCTGTTGGTGTTGTCACGTTCACGGTATTGTCAACTTTATAGGTATACACGGTCACGTACACAAACATTCACGTGCTTACATACATACATACAAGTCCCAAGTCCCCACAGGCACGTATTTTGGAATATACACTTACAAAAACAATATGCCTTATACACTCATACAATATGCCTTATACACTCATACAATATGCCTCATACACTCATACAATATGCCTTATACACTCATACAATATGCCTTATACACTCATACAATATGCCTTATACACTCATACAATATGCCTTATACACTCATACAATATGCCTTATACACTCATACAATATGCCTTATACTCATACAATATGCCTTATACTCATACAATATGCCTTATACACTCATACAATATGCCTTATACACTCATACAATATGCCTTATACACTCATACAATATGCCTTATACACTCATACAATATGCCTTATACACTCATACAATATGCCTTATACACTCATACATTATGCCTTATACACTCATACAATATGCCTTATACACTCATACAATATGCCTTATACACTCATACAATATGCCTTATACACTCATACAATATGCCTTATACACTCATACAATATGCCTTATACACTCATACAATATGCCTTATACACTCATACAATATGCCTTATACACTCATACAATATGCCTTATACACTCATACAATATGCCTTATACACTCATACATTATGCCTTATACACTCATACAATATGCCTTATACACTCATACAATATGCCTTATACACTCATACATTATGCCTTATACACTCATACAATATGCCTTATACACTCATACAATATGCCTTATACACTCATACAATATGCCTTATACACTCATACACTATGCCTTATACTCTCATACAATATGCCTTATACACTCATACAATATGCTTATACACTCATACAATATGCCTTATACACTCATACAATATGCCTTATACACTCATACAATATGCCTTATACACTCATACATTATGCCTTATACACTCATACATTATGCCTTATACACTCATACATTATGCCTTATACACTCATACATTCTCGCACACGTACAATTATTCGGTGACAGGTCAGTTGAACCAGTGCCAATTCAACCAGTGCCACTTCAACCAGTGCCACTTCAACCAGTACCACTTCAACCAGTGCCACTTTAACCAGTGCTAACTCAACCAGTGGCCACTTCAACCAGTGACCATTTCAACCAGTAGGTTAGGTTAGGTTAGGTTACTGGTTAAAATGGCCACTGATTGAAGTGGCCACTGATTGAGTTAGCACTGGTTAAAGTGGCACTGGTTGAAGTGGCACTGGTTCAACTGAAATGGAACCCAATTATTCTCTCTCTCTCTCTCTCTCTCTCTCTCTCTCTCTCTCTCTCTCTCTCTCTCTCTCTCTCTCTCTCTCTCTCTCTCTCTCTCTCTCTCTTTCACACACACATACAAACCACCTAATTCTATTCCCAAGCTAGCACCAACACATATTACCCAGGACATATAAATCCACTCCAGCAACTTTAGCACTTACAAATACACTCCTGAAATGTACACAGACCCCATGAAGAAAACAAAGTGACCTTAAACTGTATAATTAGGATGTACCACTTAAATTTATGGACAAACAATTTAAGTCAGGCAATATAAATGCTTGCCACAGACGCTTGCTCATGCACTTATGGGGAGGCAGACCGTTTGTCTGGACCCCCTTCTCCCTAATGCTTAGCCCCACAAGTTTTGAGATTATAAGACGTTCGGCCCATTAGTTTGGCGATTTTAACACCTTTCGCCCCATTTTGTTGTCAATTTTAAGACCTTTCATGCCATTTAGGTGTCGAATTTTTCCTGGTGAGCAATAGCGATCCTGCAATTTTAAGAGGAACCGGCCTTCGGCCGGCACATTTTTCTACCGAAATTTACAAATTTATCTTGAAGGGGGGTCTAGGGGGTGTTTTTCTTAGCTTGATGGAGGTCTAGGGAGGAAACTAACAAAATATATGAATAAATGAATTAATAGACCAAACAAACAGCCAGTCTCCCCTTAAGGTCCATGGAATATATAATGACAATGTACGACAGGTTGGGAGAGAGGTATCCTGACCAAGATTCGAACCAACTCACTCCGCTCATGGCCGAGTGGTTACGGTGCCCGACTCTCCCAAATATACCTGGAGTGAGTGGGTTCGAATCCTGGTCTGGATACCTGTTTCCCAACCTGTCGTACATTGTCATTAGATATTTGTCATTCAGAGAGGTTCCATTATAGTACCATGATGATTAAAATCGTATCATTTTTTTTTTTTTTTTTTTTTTTTTTTTTTTTAAGAGACAATGAACGGAGGAAGGAAAAACACAGATAAAACAAAAAGGTCCATGTGCCTAAAGGCATCCTCCATTCATAAAATGTTTGTAACAACTGGATTTAAACATTTGTTGATTGTAAGTTTGTGGAAAGCAATTCGAGGGAAGTGAATTCCAAAGAGTAGTAGCTCTGGGGATAAATGAATTCTGATAAGCAGAAGTTCTGCATTGTGGAGGAGAAAGTGTAAATTCATGGGCGCTCTCAGCTGCCCTAGTTCTACGGGGAAAGATGTAGAGAGGCGGCACAATTGAAGCAAGTTCCTCGGAACAATTGCTGTGAAAATATCTGTAGAATAATGCAAGGGATGCAACGTTTCTTCGTATGGATAATGTAGGAAGGTCCTTTGTGATTGCAGGGTTATTGATTAATCTAATAGCTTTATTTTGAATTTTGTCCAACTGCCTCAATGCAACCACTCCACTTCCACCCCACAGAGGTGAACAGTAATCCATCTGAGAACGCACATGACTTTTATATATTACGGCCAACTGCTCGTCAGTGAAGAATTCTCGAACTCTGTACAGGAGTCCCAGTTTTTAGAGGCATTCTTAGCAATGCTGCTAACATAATGTGTCCAGCTCAAGTTAGTAGTTAATGTTACACCGAGAATGTCAATACTAGGGGAAGTGGGAATATTTACATCATTAAAAAATATATGGGAGTCAGTGAGATTCTGTCGGTTAGAAAATTGAATGTACTTGGTTTTCTGTGCATTAAAGGAAACTAGATTCTCTTGTCCCCATTCATTAATTCTAGAAAGGTCCTGGTTCAGAGAAATTGCAGTGTTTATTTTTGAATTTATAAGATCGGGTTGGGTGAAAGAATTGGTAAATGTGAAGGAACTGTGGAGTGTTGAGTCATCTGCGTAGGAATGTATTGGATTATGAGTGGTAGATATGAGATCATTGATATGAATGAGGAACAGAGTTGGGGCCAAAACTGATCCCTGGGGAACACCAGCATTTATTGAGTGAAATTGAGAATAAAGGCCATCTACCATTACACATATTTTTGTTATGAAGATAAGAAGAAATTAGTGGAACTAATGATGCAAGGCCGTAGTGTGACATCTTCGACAATAAGGATTGATGCCAGACTCTATCAAATGCCTTTGATATATCCAGTGCTATTGTATGTGTTTCACCATGTTGGTCCGTAGCTTGGTTGATTTGATGCGTAAGAAGGCAAAGAATGTCTGCAGTTGATCGACATCGTCTAAAACCATATTGCCTATCACTGATTAATTTATTATTCTCAAGATGCTTAATTATGTGATTATTTAATATAATTTCAAAGACTTTACCAAGAGTGGAAGTTATAGCTATTGGTCTGTAGTTTGATGGATCGGAAGAGGCACCTTTTTTAGGAACTGGATGGATGTTTGCTTCTTTCCAGGGTACTGGGAAGTATGAGGTATGAGTACACAGACGGAAAAATTTTGCCAATACAGGAGCGAGCACCAAGGAGCAATTCTTAAGTACTATTGGAGGAATTTCATCTGGACCAGGAGCCTTATCTACTGAGAGATTCTGCAAAATAGTTTTGACATGTCTGGTGTGGATCTTAAGTGAGGGAATTTCAGGCGAAATTAAGTACAGGGACATCTTGATTTATTTCATCTAAGGTTGAGTTGGTGGAGAAAATATCCGCAAGAAGGTTAGCTTTACCTCGTGGGTCACTTACAAGATTGCCAGTCAGAGATTTTAATGGTGGAATGGATGAAGCAGTAGTGAAGTTGGATTTGAATGAGTTAAGAGTAGACCAAAATATTTTGTTATCATTTGGATTATTTAGAAGTTTATTTGCATGCTTGTGGAGAAAGTTTGATTTAGTTAGGTTTAGTACAGTTTTGGCATTATTTCTGATATTTCTAAAGTAATTAAAGGCTTCATGTGTTTTTGATCTTGTGTATGCATTGTAGGCTATTGTTTTTTGTTCAGTTACTCTAGCACAATTATGGTCAAACCATTTAGGTGAATTAGATCTTTTACTGTACTTTTGATGAGGAATAAAAGTTTCCATTCCAATTTTTACAAAATCTTGTATGTGGCTCAAGGTGGTGTGTGCATCATTAGAAAAGAAAGAGGTCCAGGGAATATCAATAAAGAAACCTTGAAGACCCTCCCAGTCTGCCCTATCGTAATACCATTAAATTTTAGTCACCAAAACAGGTTCAGAGTGGGAAGGTGTGGTAGGTGATAGACAGGTGGCCTGTATCAGACAGTGATCAGAAGATCCAAGCGGGGACCTCACTGTAACATCATGATTTTCTGAATTGGTTGTTAAAAATAAGTCCAGTAGGTGGGAATTATGATTAGGAATATCTGGTACACGGGTGGGTTGGTTGACTAGTTGAGTGAGATTAAATGAGTCTGCAAATAGCTCACATTCAAGACCAGCATCATCAGTCCTGGCTGAATGAGTGAGCCATTCAACATTATGGACATTAAAATCACCCAACACAGTGATTTCAGAAGAAGCATTTAAGTTGAGGACACTGAGTTGTGAGGACAGAGAATCAAAAAGACTTTGCTCTGGAAGAGTATTTGGGGAACGGTAGATGCAACATATGTATTTAAATTTACCAGCAGAAATTAATTTGTATATAGAATAATCAAAATAGGGACAATTGAAACTAGTAACCTCCTCCAGGGCAATTTCAGATTTTGCGAAGCAACATACACCTCCTTTAGGTCTGAAATTTTGGAGCAGTTGATAACCTGGAAAATTAAATCTAGACGTGTCAGATGTGGATGTTACTTGAGTCTCTGTCAAAAAAAGGAGAGTAGGGGATTCTGCTTAGCCGAGTTGGCGGGAGGGGGGGGGGGGGGGGGGAGTGTAAAATATATGGTTGAAGTCTAAAAAACTCACCGCGTGTTCGAAGGCATAGTCCTCCACGAGACTCTAACCTGGTTCTTCAAATAAGAACTAAAATTGCTTTCCTTATATCTGTTCATGGCCGAGTGGTTACGGTGCCCGACTTTCCCAAATATACCTGGAGGGAGTGGGTTCGAATCCTGGTCATTCCATGGAATACTTAAAAGGACTTGTTGAGTTGATTCAGGATTGGAAATATAGTATACAGTATATAGTATACACTCAGTATATATATATATATATATATATATAGAGAGAGAGAGAGAGAGAGAGTTTACTGCAGTGCTATAATTATGTCCTAGGTTATGTATGCTTCACTCCTAATAGATATATGAGCATTGGTTAAATGTGTACGTGTGTGTGCGTGTAGTAGATGTTACTGTTTGTGTGTGTGTGTGTGTGTGTGTGTGTGTGTGTGTGTGTGTGTGTGTGTGTGTGTGTGTGTGTGTGTGTGTGTGTGCGTGCGTGAAATTGTGTTGTTTGACCGTGTGTGTGGGAGAGAGCATTATATGGATTAATTTTCTTTTGTGTAACCTCTCTCTCTCTCTCTCTCTCTCTCTCTCTCTCTCTCTCTCCCAGAAATATAGAGAGCGAGTCAATAGAGTTAACCACTTTTGTACTAGTGCCCTCCTATTCATTTTATGCTAGACGATTTCATTCAGTTTAAAAAGGGCTTTGAGCAATAATTAACAGGCTTCGAACGATCCTAGTCAACCCTTTTTACTACCACGTACACATCCTTCTTAAGCTTCATAAAATCGGCTAACTATAGCTAGAAAATAATGAATAATATATATATATACAGTATATATATATATATATATATATATATATATATATATATATATATACTAGGAGGGGTACCCGGCGTTGCCCGGGTTTAAATTCTACTACCATAATCACCATCATCAATCACTACTACCACAATCATCACAATACTACTACTACCATAATCACCGGCCTCGACCTCCCTGTGTCTCATTAAACGGCGACCGCGATTTCGGCCGCTAAATGACCTCCGATTTTGGATCTGACCTCATCCGTACCCCCATTGTGGGGAGCTGCGAACAACTTTCGTTCCATACACCTTTTCGATCGGAGGCCTCCTTCTGCCCCAAACGGCAATTTTTTTCGCATTTTTTTCGCTCCCGTATACTGCATAAGTTCTGCCGAAAATTTTATTAAACAAAAGTGTCTCTGATTTCCACTAAACTCGCCTAAAACCATCTCCAAAGCCCGGGCTTTCCAACGGTGCCCAACACTCCCACCTGGCACCAAAACTGTGAGAGGAGTTTAGTAACAAAGGTTGGTTAACTGACAAACAGACAAACATTGACCTTTATTTATTAAGATTATTAAGATATATATGATGCACTTTGCATGAGAGTACTGCACCACATACAGTATAGTCACTCTCTTACTGCACCACATACAGTATAGTCACTCTCTTCATTATTAGTGTCCCCTGAAATGTACCGAGAGATCAGGCAATATCTTTTAACTATGTGTAGCTCCCTCGATCTCTCTTTCTTTCTATTCTATTGATCAGAGCTGGTGACTCCGACCTTTTCCTTTGTGACAAGTCAGAATATATTATTACCAAGTACACGCACGTTGTAATGTATATGAACGAGAAATATTGGCACAGTCTTGCTATTTACCTATATTTTCATGTATCTATCTATCTTTAATTCCGTCTATCTATCTATCTATCTATCTATCTATCTATCTACCTACCTACCTGTCTATCTATCTATCTATCTATCTATCTATCTATCTATCTATCTATCTATGGATTATAATAATTTCATTAATTGGAATAAAATAATATTTGCAAATAGAAAAATTGTGCATCCATGTAAATTTCTTGAAAACAGCTTAGTGAGTGTAATTAGTGAGTGTTTTTAACTAATGAGGTTAATGCTTTTTTTTATGCAATATTCAATATTAATTGCTCAAAAGAGAATGACATTGAAGCAGTGAAGTCAAGAAAAATATATGTTCAAAATCATGAACCAACAATGCATTAATGTTAACATTAATTTTAATTTTATCTGCGTATATGTAAAAAGTTACTTATAAACTGTAGTTTGTTATGAAATACATAATTGACTGACTGACTGACTAACTATCTAACCTGTATGTAAAGATCATATACTGTCTATCTGTTTGCGAAATAATACTCTGACTGACTAACTGAGTCTTTAGCTATCTATCAAAATGTCTACCTGGCTATCTATCTTCCACACACACACACACACACACACACACACACACACACACACACACACACACACACACACACACACACACACACACAACCACACACAACACACACACACCCACACCCACAACCACACACACACACACACACACACACACACACACACACACACACACACCCACCAAGCACACACACACACACACACACACACACACACACACACACACACACACACACACACACACACACACACACACACACACACACACACACACACACACACATCCACGTACACTCTCTCCAGTATTTATTTTCAAATTTGGAAGGGACGATTGTCTCCCTTCCCTAAGATTAAACACACACTCTCTCTCTCTCTACAGTGGATCGAAAATTGTCTTTGTGAAAATAAACAGAGTAGTTATTAATGGAGAAGCATCAACGTGGACCAATGTACCTAGTGGTGTACTTCAAGGATCAGTGCTCGGGCCAGACCTTTTCATAATTTACATTAACAAAATAGATGAGGGTCTCACCTGTACAATATCTCAAAGTTTGCAGATGACACAAAATCGCAAATTACATACTGACAAATTAACATGTTGAAGATATGCAAAACAATCTAAACAAGCTTTCACAATGGGCTAAAATTTGGCAAATGTACTTCAATGAAGATAAGTGTGAAGTACTTCATATCGGATACCGCAATGCAAAAGCAGACTACTCGATGAATGGCATCCAGCTAAAGAGTGTAGACCAAGAAACCGATTTAGGAGTAACAATATCCAGTAACTTAAAACCAAGTCAACATTGTGCTGAAGTTGTTAAGAGGGCAAACAAAATTATAGGTTTCATAGGTAGATCATTTGAACGTAAATCAAAAGACGTTATCCTCACCCTTTACAATTCATTATTCCGTTCACTTCTGGAATACTGCGTTCAGTTCTGGTGCCCTTAGTATAAAAATTATTGCGAGGTGACCTTATTAAAGTTTTCAAGATCATTAAAGGCATCGACAACATGAACTGTAGTAAATATTCTACAATTAACCGATTAAACTACACACTGGGATATGGCTGCAAAATCATTGGTAAATCATTTAACTCTAACGAATCCAAGAATTTCTTCTTCAATCGAGTAGTCAACTTGTGGAATGGGCTTCCAAGAGATATCATAGACTGCAACATCGTTGATTCCTTCAAAGTTCGCCTAGACAAGCACATTGCTCTGAACCCAAGGTTAACTGCATTTCTAATTGAATAAATAATGTTTTTAGTAGTGTTCGTTCCATAACCTAATAGACCTAATATAATTTCCCCTACCATGGACGAAGCCCCAGGGCAGCCCTTCCTTTTCACATCTTTCCGACATTCTCTCCGAAATACTGTTGCAACACTTGGAAGAGCAGTGTTTTGGAGGGCAAGTAACATCGAGGGGTCGCATGACCTGTTTTTGCTTGTTTTCCTTTGTAATCCTTTATATTTCTTTGTACTCCTTTGTACTCTATCTCTCTCTCTATCTCTATTTATCAATCTATATATATATATATATATATATATATATATATATATATATATATATATATATATATTATTATTATATATAATTCACAACAACTTATGATAACATTCCCAGACAGACCCACGCCGCCTCACAATCAAGCACATACGCTACACAAAAAGAGCCAAACAAACAGAAACACACAATTTTAACGATCACATTTATTTCTGCTCGACTAAACTTGTTGGTCTGCGATCTTTATTCAGCGTCTGTGTACGTGTTTATTTGCATCCCACCTGAGAGCAAAGATCGTCTCTGTTATTTATATACTTCTTCTCCTGCCTGGGATTCCTATGGCTTTCTGTTTGTGTGTCTGCCTGTTTGCCTGTCTGTCTGTCTGTCTGTCTGTCTGTTCATAAAGTAAGTCTTTCTCTCTCTCACACGCACACAAACGCGCGCGAGCGCGCGCAAACATTAGTGATGATATACAGTTTTTTATTTGATTTTATGTATATAAAGGAGACAAAAGGCAGGTTGCCTGTAACAAGTGTCTCCCCCAAAGTCGAAAGAATGACAGGGCCGAATTCAAGGGACGTTGAGGACAAAATGCCTGGACACACGAAGTTTAAAGCAGTTTAAATCGTAGGATGAAGGAATGACTGATTGAGGGAGAGAGTTCCAGAGTTCACCCGTTGATTAGAAGAAAGACTGAGAAAATCTGTCAATTCTTGGGTTGGGGAGCTGGACAGAATAGAAGTGGGACTGAGTTGATAGGCGGGTGCCTCGCACTCGAGCTCTGAAGAACACTGGTTGTTGTAATAGCGATAGTAAAGTGAAAGAGATACAATATTGCCGCGTGTAGGAAACTAGTAAGAGGAAGGGAGTTGATGAGACAAAATGCTTTGGACTCTACTCTTTCGAGAAGTACGGTATGGGTGGAGCCTCCCCACACATGCGAACAATACTCAATGCAAGGGTGCACTGTGTCCCGATTCAGAGCAAGAAGCTGTGAGTGGGTGAAGAACCCACGGAGACGATTGAGCACACCTCACTTTTGGGAAGCTGCTTTAGCAAGAGTAACAATATGATCTTTCCAAGAAAGGTCAGATGAAAAAGATACACCTAGAATATAGAGAGAAGGTGAAGGGTTGAGTGATTACATGCTGGGTTGATGCGCAAAATTAGTTGAATACTGTAGGGTAGAGTCATCAGCATATGAGTGGATAGGACGAGAGGTACAGTTGTGGAGATAATCTATAGATATTAGAAAGAGAATTGGAGACAGGACAGAACCCTGAGGAACACCGGAGTTGATAGGTTGAGGAAGTAAGCGATGGCCGTCCACAACTACAGCTATGGATCGGTCTGAAGGGAAATTAGAGACAAAGGCACAGATAAAGGGATAGAAACCGTAGGAGAGTAGTTTGCAAATTAGAGATCTGTGCCAGACTCTACTGAAGGATTTCGATATGTCTATCCCAATAGAAAAAGTCTCACCAAAGTCCCGAAAGGAGGATGACCAAGATATAGTAAGATAAGCAAGAAGATTACCAGTAGATCGGCCCTTAAGGAAACCATACTGGCGATCTGAAAGTAGATTATGGTTAGATAAATGCTTGAGAAATTGAGAGTTAAAAATAGTTTAAAAATCTTTAGAGATGCAAGAAATGAGAGCAATTGGACAATAGTTGGAGGGTTGAGAGCGGTTACCCTTCTTTGGGCCGGTTGGATAAAAGCAAACTTCCCGCAAGAAGGAAAGAAGTTAGAGGAATGACAGAGATGAATGAGTTTGCCTAGGTAGAAGGTCAGCACGGATGCACAGTTTTTTAGTACAACAGGAGGAATACCATCCGGTTTGTATGCCTTCTTAGTATTAAGCCCAGAGAGAGCAGAAAGTACTTCCTTAGAAGAGATTATGATATTAGGCATAAGTAAGTGAGAGGGGGGTGGAGAAGGAGGAATAGCACCGAAATCATCCAAGGTGGAGTCTTAGCGAAAGTTTGAGCAAAGAGTTCAGCTTTGTCGTAGGAAGAAGTGACGATAATGCCGTATATGTGAAAAAGAGGAGGGAAAGATGAGGAAGCAAAATTGTTGGAGAAGTTCTTGGCTAGATGCCAGAAAGGTCAGAACACTTTTTATTGATGAAAGAGTTTTTGTCTAGTCAAAGAACAGATTTGGCTTGATTCCAGACAGAAAGCATATAAAGCACAAGATTCTTGAGTTAGAAGGCGACGGTACTGTTTGAATGCTTTCTTCTTATTGCGGACAGCAGTAGAAAAAGTGTAAGTAAACCAAGATTTTTTTGCATTAAAATGAGAGAATGAAAATGGAATGTATGCCTCCATCTATCTATCTATTGCCTGACGCCGTGATCCCCGAAGGGGTGGCCACGAACGAACCGCCCCCATGCACCTCTGTCCCCAGTCAGTCGATGCCCCTCCCCCCAACCAGCACCGCCTTCGTTCATGTACTTCCTCACTCCATCCTTCCACCTCTCATTCGGTCTACCTCTCCCTTTCTGTCCCTCCACCTCGCTCTCTTACACCCTCTTAGTCATTCTCTCGCTTTCCATACATTCCATATGGCCGAACCATCTCAAGTTGTTCCTTTTCACACTTTCCAGCACATCTACCTCCACACCACACCTCCTTCTTACTTCCTCATTAGTCTGTCTATCCCTCCATGTAACTCCGCATGCACTCCTTAAGTAATTAATTTCCACTGCTCTCACTCTTGGTCTGAGTCTCTCAACCAACGTCCATGCTTCGCTTCCGTAAGTCAGTGTCGGGATTACCACACTGTCATGCAAGGACTTCTTCACTTCCATACTGACCACCCTATTTCTTGTTACTGCTTTTAGCGTTCCTACAACCCTCTTCCCCTGTTGTACCCTCTCCCGCACTTCTTCATCCATAGTCCCATCTTTACTCAACACACTGCCCAGATACTTAAAAGAGTTGACGATCTCCATAGCCTGACCGTTCAGCTTCACCTCACACTCTGTGACTTCACCCCTTTCGAAGACCATAACCTTGCTCTTCCCCGCATTTACCTTCAAATTCCGTTTTTTCGCACACTGTTCCAAACTCATTTACCAGACCCTGCAACTCCCATTCATTATCACTCAGAACTGTATCATCCGCAAACAGCAGTATAGCTAGCTTCCACTCAATTCCCTCCCTTTTCAGCGATACACCAACATCCACTGCTCTTGATAGTATTTCTTTCATGACTCCATCCATATATACAGTAAACAACCACGGGGACATCACACACCCCTGTTTCAAACCAACATTCAGGTCAAAGAACTCGCTCGCTCTGCTCACTCTCCACACGTACTGCCGCCTATGCACCCTCATACATGCTCTTCACTGCTTTCAGCAACTTGCCCTCTACTCCGTATATTCTAAGTACTTTCCACAAACCTTCTCTATCCACTCTGTCATAGGCCTTCTCCAAGTCCATAAAGGCAACATACACCTTTTGTTTCTTCTTTAGATACTTCTCCACAACACAATTCAGGGTAAATCTGATCTACACATCCTCTTCCCTTCCTAAAACCTCCCTGCTCGTCGCCTATCCATTTCTCCGTTCTCACTCTCACTCTCTCAATCACTACCCTACTGTATACCTTCCCTACTACGCTTAGAAGACATATTCCTCGGTGGTTACCACACACTCCTCTTTCCCCTTTGCCCTTATATAGGGGGACTATTATGCCAGTCTTCCAGTCATCGGGTGCACTCCCCTTCTCCCATGCTAGTTTGCACATTTTCCATACCCATTCTATCACTATCTCACCACCATACCTCAACATTTCCCCACACACTCCATCTGTTCCTGGTGCTTTCCCCAACTTCACTCTTTTCATGGCTTCCCACACTTCTGACCTCCTGATCCCCACCTCCTCCTCCTCCTCCACTACTTCTCTTCTTCTCCCTCCCATACCATATCCAGCTATGTTTGCTGGCTCTTCATTCCTTTCATTTAGCAACTCGCTGAAGTACTCCCTCCATCTTTCGACTCTCTCTTGCTTCTCGGCTAGCATTCTCCCATTCTTATCTTTCACACCCTTACTGTTTCCCTTGCTACCTTCCCTAACTTTCTTGACTTCTTTCCAGAACAGTTTCTTACTCTCCCTCCATTTTACACTCAGATTCCTTCCAAATTCCTCATCTACTCTTCTCTTACTTTCCTTCACTACTCTCTTCACCACCCTCTTACTCTCCACATACCTTCATGCCTTCACATGCCTTCATGCCTGAGAGAATTACCTCGGTTATGCGCTCAGCACACTCCAAATGTCCCCGGCCATGCAAGCAAAAATTACTCCATGGAAGATCAAAGAAGTACTGCCGAAGAGCCTCCCAGTCGGCAGCGCCAAAGTGTCACAAGCTATTACAAGTACTAGTAACTAGTACTAGTAGCGAATCAATCCCACGATCTTAAGGCAAAGCAAGGTTGGTAAGATGCCTGGTTCTTCTTCAGAAGATAGTGGGTTTGATTCCCTGCTAAGGATATATATACATACTGTATACAGTATATATATATGCTGTAGATACGTGAACATAAAGAACAAATATATAAAATGAAATAAGCAAATACATATAAAAAAACAGTATATATTCCCATGCCCCAAGAAAAGCTGAATTCCACCTCAGCAAGATGGCTGAAATCCCTCCAAGTTAGTCAGGATTTTAGCCCTCTTGGTTTTTGTCGGCGTGGCGAACTGGCGGAGAGAGAGAGAGAGAGATATGGTGTGTGGGTGGGTGTGTGTGTGTGTGTGGGGGGGGGGGGGGGTAATAGAGACGTATAGACAACGGTATGTATGTATGTATGTATACATATATATGTATGTATATATATACTCAGGCACGTACCCCACAGCTGGGGGTGGCCAACTCAAGACAAAGCCCTAACAGAAATGACATTTAAAGTTCCAATTTTTAGGGTCCGGGACTACTTTCGCATTTCCTCACGCCTTACTCTGTCTCGTTTAGTAGATGAATTATACAAGGGGGGGGCGGGGGATTCCTAGCCCCCTGCCCCCAGAAGGGAAAGTAGAACAGTAATAGAGACAGACAGAATTCGGCTGAGGTTGGGTAGAGGATGCCAAACCTCACTCTGGATAGGAACAGCCCACACCCAACGGTGAAATTGACAAACAAATGAAACAGAAATAAAGACAGTCAGTCAGTCAGTAGCCAGCCCTTCCTCCCAAAATGGGTAGGGAGGATCAGCAAGAGATACACGAAAGGAACACGAGGTGACATGAGAGGAACACATATAACAGTTTGCCCACACAATGCAAACACACAAGTATTCAGAAGCACCAATCACTCATCAGCCCCCGAAATCAAAGGCTTCACCTCAGATGTTATACTTCAGATAACAGAAAAAGGCAATCACAGAATTTGCCAAGCAGCGAGGAATATGTCAAACAATGAGGTGCAGAGAGGCAGACAGGACAACAGAGTGAGAGTGAGTATGTGTGTATGTGTGTGTGTGTGTGTTATATAGTCAGGACACCAGTATGATTGAATGAGTGTGTGAGTGATATATAGTCAGGACAACAGAGTGAGTGAATGAGTGTGTGTGTGTGTGTGTGTGTGTGTGTGTGTGTGTGTGTGTGTGTGTGTTATATGGTCAGGACATCAGAGTGAGTGAATTAATGAATTGTTCATCTATTACAAAGTCTTTGAACCCAAATATACTGCACATTATACCAAATAATCACATGACATTCATATGACGTAAATATATAATACTTGCATATGTTGACAGTAAGTGTCGAGAGATCAGGTGTTAATGGGAGGAGTTCTCCGCCAGGTGAAATATCCAGGACAATAGTAAACAGTGCCTTCTCCCACGTGTTTTGTGTATTTGTGCGTGTCTGTGAACGCGCCTATAAACAACCTGATCCGTAAATTGAGCAAACATAGGACGAGGAAATATGTGTGTAATCGCAACGGCAAATACGCTAACCCCGGGGCCTGGCAGCGGATAAGGCGCGGTGTACAGAGAGAGAGAGAGTACAAAGGAGTACAAAGGAAATCAAGCAACAACAGATCTAGTGACCCTTCTAGGTTGCTTATCCTCCAAAACACTGAGGATCAAGTGTCCAAACAGTGGTTTAGAGTGGGTAAGGGAACATTGGAAAGGGAATTACTGCCCTGGAACTAATGTCCGTGGCAGGATTAGGAAGTTAGTAGAGGACAGATGGGTTAGTAACTTAGGGGGGGATAAAATAAAGTTATTCATTTACAAACGCAGTCAGTCGCGGGTTTGATGGAGATATTTGTCTAGGCGGAGTTTAAATGAATCAACGGTGATGCAGTCTATAACGTTTCGGGGAAGCCCATTCCACAAGTTGACAACTCGATTGAAGAAGAAATTCTTAGATTCGTGCGAGTTAAAAGATTTACCAATAATTTTGCAACCGTTTTCCCGTGTGTAATTAGATTGGTCGATAGTGAAGTACTTACTACAGTTCATATTGTCGATGCCTTTGATGATTTTGAACACTTGAATTAAGTCACCTCTTAATCTGCGCTGGGTTAAAGGAAATAGATTTAATTCTCTAAGACGCTCTTCGTATGGTTTGTTCTTTAGGCTAGGTATCATTTTGGTAACTCTACGTTGAACTCGTTCTAGCTTGTTTATATCTTTTTGGTAATAAGGCACCAGGATTGAACGCAGTATTCCAGAAGAGGGCGGACTAAGGAATTGTAAAGGTTAGGATAACTTCTTTGGATTTATGCTCAAATGACCTGCCTATAAAGCCAATTATTTTGTTTGCCTTCTTAACAACTTCTGAACATTGTTGACTCGGTTTTAGGTTACTCGATATTGTTACTCCCAGATCGGTTTCTCTGTTTACATTCTTAAGCTGAGCGCCATTCATCGAATAGTTTGCTTTCTCATTTAGGTATCCGACATGTAGTACTTTACATTTATCCGCATTGAAACTCATTTGCCAAATTTGGGCCCAACATGACAATTTATCTAGATTGTGTTGCATATCGTCAACTTGTTCTTTTGAGAGTACGCTATTTGCAATTTTTGTATCGTCAGCAAATTTTGAGATTGTACAGGTGAGACCCTCATCTATGTCGTTGATGTAAATTAGAAAGTATTGGTCCTAGTACCGATCCCTCGGGTACCCCGCTACTTACATTGGTCCATTTAGATGCCTTACCGTTTATGACTACCCTTTGCTTTCTGTTGCCGAGCCAATTTTCTATCCATTTCAACACACCGTCTTGTATTCCATGGGCTTTTAGTTTTAGCAGTAAACGTTTGTGGGGAAGTTTGTCAAAGGCCTTTTGAAAATCAAGGTATAAAGAGAGAGAGAGAGAGAGAGAGAGAGAGAGAGAGAGAGAGAGAGAGAGAGAGAGAGAGAGAGAGAGAGAGAGA
>CM064498.1:2285967-2382568 GCA_032716605.1 Paralithodes platypus | reverse complement strand
TCAGTTTTTACAAACAGAAGGACTCGTGATATTCCATACACCATCGCCCCGATTCAGATTGATTACATTCAGATGTTTTCTAAGGGCAATATCCAAACCGTTACAGAGAGGAGAAGTATTGAATTGTTTAGAATAAACTCAAAGGTTAGAAAATAAACAAAACGCCTGGACCTGATACATACTCGCCTAGAGTTCTAACAGGAAAGCTTAAGGATGGAGCTCTACCAAAACCACTGACATACTAGTCAATAAATCCTTTTGGCAGTCTGGAAACTATGCCCGATCAGTGGAAAATAGCTAGCCAAACGTAAACCACCGATGAATCAAAAAAAGGCAAAAAGGCCCCCAAAATCCCTACCCAGTAACTTATTTCGGTCCAAATTAGCTTAACCTCCAGTTGTATGTAAAATGCTAGAATCGGGTCATACGAGAAAGACTCGTAAATCACTTAGAGGAAAATAACCATACCTTTAAAGGATACTCACACGGCTTTCCGTGAAAAAAACGTTTCCTGTTTAACAAAAACTCTTAGAATTCTTCCACGATATCCCCTCAACATTCTAACGATTGAGGAGTTTAAAAGCTGTAGATATTATATACCTTGTTATTTTCACAAAGGCCTTTGACAAAGGTCACCCACAAACGTTTGTACTGCTAAAAAACTAAAAGCGCATTGGAGAATACCCCCAGAACGCGGGGGATGTGTGTGTGGAATGAGGGATAGGAAAATTGGGCTCCTCAGCGGACAGAAAAGCAAAAGAGTAGTCATAAACGGTTTAAAGGCATGGCTCAAATGGGACCAATGTAACGGTTAAGCGGTGCCGGGGTTTACCCACATGAAAGCCGGTACTAGGGACCAATTCTCTTTCTAATTTTACATCAGGGACATAGTATGAGCCACCGGTCTCACCTGTACAATCTCAAAATTTGTCTGACGATACAAAAATTGCAAAATAAGGCGTACTCTCAAAAGAAACAAGTTGGGTGAACGATATGCAAACACAACCTAAGATAAAGTGTCATTGTTTGGGCCCAAATTTGGCAAATGGGAGTTTCAATGCGGGATTAAATGTAAAGTAATACATATCGGATACCATAAATGAGAAAGCAAAAAAACAAAAACTATTTCGATGAATGGCACTTAGCCTTAACGAATGTAAAAACAGAGAAAGAAGGGAGGAACGATCTGGGTAGTTAAAACAATATCGAGTAAGTAAACCTAAAAAACCGATGGTCAAAAACAATGTTCAGAAAGCTTGTTTAAGAAGGCAAAACAAAATAAATTGGCTTTATAGGGCAGGTGCATTTGAGCATTAAATCCAAAGGGAAAGTTATTCCTAACCCTTTACAATTCCTTGAGGTCACAGCCCTATGTCTGGAATACTGCGTTCAAATCCTGGTGCCCTTATTACCAAAAAAGATATATGAACAAGCTTTTAGAAACGAGTTCAAACGTAGGAGGTTACCAAAATGGATTTACCTAGCCTAAAAGAACAAAACCATGACGAAGAAGCGTCTTAGCGAATTAAAATCTATTTCCTTTAAACCGAAGCGGCAGATTTTAGAGGGTGACTTAATTCAAGTGTTCCAAATCATCAAAAAGGCCACATCGACCAATATGTGAAACTGTAGTAAGTACTTCACTATCGGACCAATCTAATTACACGCGGGGAAAACGGGTTGCAAAATTAGGATTGGTAAATTCTTTTAACTCACACGAAATCTAAGAATTTACTTCTTCAACTCGAGTCTGTTCAACTTTGTGGAAATGGGCTTAACCCCGAAACAACAACGTTGTAGGAACTGCATCACCATTTGATTCATTTTTAAAAAACTCCGCCCTAGGGGGACCAAAATTAATCTCGCAATCACAACCCCGCGACTGGGGACTTGCGTTGGTAAAAAGGCGGAATAATCTTTATTATACCGACCCCCCTCAGTTACTAAACCCATCTGTTCCCCCTACTAAAACTTCCTTAATCCTGCCACGAGACATAGTTCCAGGGGCAGTAAGAATAGCTAATTCACTTTCCAACTGTTTCCCTGTACCCCACTTCTAAAATAACCACTGTTTGGAACACTTGATCCTCAGTGTTTTGGAGGACAAGGCAAAAACCTAGGAAAGGGTCCACTAGATCTGGTGTTGCTTGATTTACTTTGTACTCCCTTTTGAGAGTCCTTATGTACTCCTTTGCCTTCCTTCCTTCCATCCGAAATTCCTTCTCATTCCGTCCTGCCTCCATCCTTCATTCCCTACCCTACTCCCTTCTTACCTTCCTTTTTTGCCTTCTCTCCGTATGCCTTCCTTCTTCATTCTTCCTTCCTCCTACCTCTCCCCTTACCCGCCCTTCCCTGTCCACTTTCCTCCTTTCCTACCTTTCTCCCTTTCTCCACTGTCTTTCCCTCCATCCTTTTCCCTTCCTCCCCTGATCATTCTATTGGATCAAACATGAACAGAGAGAAGGAATCCCGATGCTTCAGTAAACCCCGAGGATTCACTCACTCCGGAACCGAATTCCCCCCCCCCCCCCCCCCCGCCCATCTCTTCTATATCCCTTCTATCCGGAAAATCTGCGGTGTGTGAGTCTAGAGGTTGGTTGGGTAGCAAGGCAAACACACCTGTACACACACACTCTCACTGTAACACACACTTCACTCACAGACACACACACACACCTAAACAGCAACACACACACAACGCACACAATCACAACTAACACACACACACAATGTCAGGTAGCTATATTATCACTATTTAATATTTGTTTTGTATACTGTATATATTTTGTATACTGTATATATTTTTTCTCCAAATCGTCACACGGATGGCGTTGCCGGTAGGAAAACTTTCATGTCCGCACACACACACAGATCTTTCATGTCCGCACACACACAGATCTTTCATGTCCGCACACACACAGATAATTTTTTCCTCTAGTTATTATATTCATACCTGTGCGAAATTTGTCATACACACACACAAGAGCGCACACACACAAACATGCACCCACACACACGTACTCATAATTTACGCACACACACACACACACACACACATATACGCAGTCATAATTTACGCACAAATATACCTAATTTTCACACACACACACATACACATAATTTACGCACACACACACATACATACACATAATTTACGCACACACACACACACACTAGTACTCATAATTCACGCACATACACATTTTCATACACTCATACACAAACGTACGCACGCACGCATTCACACACCCAATATACAGTACCTTACGCATATTTAAGACTGATTAAATATAAGAATCAAGTGCAAAAATCTATCAAAATAATATGTAATAATATAATTATATAATCTTAACGATAAAGAATCACAATATAAACAACAACAACAACAACAACAACAACAACAACAACAACAACAACAAAACAACAACAACAACTTTCCTCTCATTTCACTTCACTGCCAATTGACCGCTTGCGAATTTTGGTCTATAAAGAAGTTGGAGCTGTAAACGTCGATATTTAACAGGTTTACCAGCTATAATTATACGGTCGTAGTGCATACATAATATAAATACATAACATCAAATTCAGCCAACTTTTTATCCATCAACAACTCGTATAACTTCTGTATTTCTGCTACATGATGTTAATGTTTACGGCTCCAACTTCCTTATAGCCTAAAACTCGGAAATGGTCAATTCCTCTTTACTTAGGTCTTGTAATTAACACAATCTTGTAATTAACTATCTTGTAATTAACACTATCTTGTAATTAACACTATCTTGTAATTAACACTATCCGGTCCGACGTCTTGGGAGTTATTAGGATATTTTGTTTATATATTAGTCAAGATTTTGATTGCCTTTGCTATTTTCAAGCAACGTATTTCAGGTTGTCCCCTAGGATAACCAAAAACGCCTTCCCAAACTTCTTTCAAGCTAGAAAATGTCTACTCCGAACCCCTTCATGCTAAATTTGTACATTATTTGATAGAAGAATTGTCCTGGTCGAAGGCCGTTTTCTTCTAAGTTACAGGATCGCTATCGCTGCCCTCTCCCCCCAAAAAAAATAAAAATAAAATAATAATAATAATGAAAATAATAAGTCAATATTATATATAAAATAGCAACAAAAAATACAAGTAAATAAATCTACATCTGAATGTGGTGTAGCGTCTTCTTGTCGCCAAACTATTGGCTTGAAACGTCTTAACATCAAACTAATCGAGCAAAACTGGGAAGATCCCAAAAGGATTCCCTTGGACCAAATAGAGTTAAAAGAAAACGCCCAAAAGGATGAAGAGCAATGTAAAGAATCCCAAAATCAAATACAAGCACCAAATATCCTCTTCTTTCGCTCAACTGGCCCTTCCTTTATACTTCGCCGTGCAGTTACAAATGAAAAAAACGAAAGAAAAAGAAAAAACCCACAACAACCTTCTCAACTGTGTTTCAGAACTCTAATCCAGTTTTGGGAAGCTTGGTCTCTCTCTCTCTCTCTCTCTCTCTCTCTCTCTCTCTCTCTCTCTCTCTCTCTTTCTCTTTCTCTTTCTCTCTCTCTCTCAATTGGGGGCTTTGTGTGTGTGTGTTGGGATTGGTGTGGGTGTGTGTGTTTGGATTTTATGTGTGTGTGAGTTTGGGCTTTGTGTGTGTGGGTGTGTAAGTGAATTGAGGGAATTTGTGTGTGTACGTTTAATTGTGATTTGTGTGTTTTTTTTCTTGTTTTATCCGTTTTTTCTAATTGGTTATTTGTCAGTTTTCTTTTTGTTTTTGTAATGCCTTATTGGTTGTTTAGGTAGTTTTTGTCCGTTTTCTGCCTGTTTTTTTTTTAGTAGTATTAGTAGTATTAGTAGTAGTAGTAGTATTTGTGTTGTTGTTGTTAATGTACATGTATTAATCCAATTAAGGGGAGGAAGCCCGTTTTTCTGGACCCCTTTCTCCCTAATGTTTAGCCCCACTAGTTTTGTGATTATAAGACGTTCGGCCCATTAGTTTGGCGATTTTAACACCTTTCGCCCCATTTCGTTGTCAATTTTAAGACCTTTCAAACCATTTAGTTGTCGATTTTTTCCTGGCGAGCGAAAGCGAGCCTGCAATTTTAAGAGGAACCGGCCTTCAGCCGGGAAATTTTTCTACCGAAAAATGTACAAAGTTATCTTGAAGGGGGGTTTAGTTTTTTGTTCTAAGCTTGATGGAGGTCTAGGGAGGAAACTAAAAAAATATACGAATACATGAATTAATAGACCAAACAAACGGCCAGTCCCCCCTTAATTATCATTGTCTTTGCACTTACAGCTATATTTTCCTTGTTCCAGGTACGTGAATGAGCTGTATGGAAAGTACGAACACCATTCCAGAATTAGGAAAAAACGACTTCAAAATAAGGTAAAAACGACTTCAACATGAGGTAAACACGATTTCAAAATGATGTAAAAACGACTTCAATATATGGCTAAACCACTTCGAAAAATGGTAAAACGGCTTCAATATATATATATGAACGACTTCAAAATAAGGTAAAACGACTTTAAAATAAGGTAAAATGACTTCATAATATGGTAAAAAGTCTTGAAAATAAGGTGAAGCGTCTTCAATATAAGGAACAACGACTTCAACATTATGGTAAAACTACTTCAATATGAGGTAAAACGACTTTGGACCCACTTCTCCCTCATGTTTAGCCATATTAATTTTGAAATATTAAGATGTTTGCCCCTTTAGTTTGGCGATTTTAAGGCCTTTCACCCCTCTTTATTTGTCAATATTAAGACCTTTTGCTCAATTTAGGAGTCAATTTTGCCCTTTCAAGCTGTTGTGAGAGTGTAACTTAGGAGCAACCGGACTTTATAAAAATGTGTAAATTTATCTAGAAGGGGAGTCCTGGGGGTAATTTTTTAAAGATTGATGAAGGTCTAGGTAGCAAACTGGAAGATTAGTATCTATGAATGACATCAATATTTTTTCCCCCATAATTGTTTAAAATTATGGACTAATTGCCTTCTTTTCCCTACGAAGTTTGTCCAGTTTGATGAACTATGTATGTATGTGGAACTAATTATAAGTCCGGCTAATAGGATCTCTCTCTCTCTCTCTGACCCCGCAAACACAAGATAAACTTCTCCCATTTCATACACACACACACACACACACACACACACACACACACACACACACACACACACACACACAAGATAAACCTCTCCCATTACACAAGGTCGTTACCAAACCAATTACTGTCCCTGGAATCACTTGAAGGCACTGTGTTATCTGCAGGGAGAGTTGTATGTCAGCCTAATGTTTTACAGTAATTGTCTACTTTAAGGGGAGGTTATTGCTGATTTTTTCTGAGCCCCTTTCTCTCTCATGCTTAGACCTATTTCTGAGCCCCTTTCTCTCTCATGCTTAGACCTATTTCTGAGCCCCTTTCTCTCTCATGCTTAGGACCTATTTCTGAGCCCCTTTCTCTCTCATGCTTAGACCTATTTCTGAGCCCCTTTCTCTCTCATGCTTAGACCTATTTCTGAGCCCCTTTCTCTCTCATGCTTAGACCTATTTCTGAGCCCCTTTCTCTCTCATGCTTAGACCTATTTCTGAGCCCCTTTCTCTCTCATGCTTAGACCTATTTCTTTCCGATTTTAAGACATTCGCCCCATAAGATTGGCGATTTTAAGGTATTTAGCCCCATTTGTTACAATATTTACAATATTAAACCGGCGTTTGGCCGGTTTAAATCTCTACCTAAAAATGTATACATTTAACTCGAAGCGGGATCTTGGGGGTGTTTTTTCAAGATTCATAAATAAATAACTCGGCCGACGTATTGAGGGGTTATTTTGGTTGTTATATCGTTACTATATTCTGTTCCAAATAAGTAGGCCAAAACTCCTGAACATTCCTTTAACTCACAAACGACTAAGGTAAGCAAACTATTATTTTTACCAATTGGGAAGAGTCAGCCCGGGAATAGGTGTGGAAGTAACAGCCCATTTGCACTATCCTTTTTTTTTTTTAGTTGCAGAGGTTAGGGTTAACGATTTCTGGCCTACCTACTGGAAACAGGGTATAGTGATGTTATTGTGTATTATTCTGCCATTTTTACCCCCTTTTTACCTTTGCTTCTGTATATAATTAGACGATTGTTTGCAGTTTATGAAGGACCTATGTTACGAAGACGGTTTATTATGATCGTATTTACCCATTTGAGTCGCATAGGTGGATCACAAACTAAAGCAAATCGTCTAAGGGTAGCCAAAATATGATGAAAATTACGTCATGGTGGTGAAGGGGTTAAGAGGAGGTATTTAGTTTGTTCCCTAGACCTCCATCAAGCTTAAAATTACACCCCCTTGAGTCCCTTTCAAGATAAATTTGTACATTTTTCGGTAGAAAAATTTCCCGGCCGAAGGCCGGTTCCTCTTAAATTACAGGCTCGCTAAAAATAAAAAATAAATCGACACCTGAATGGCACGAAAGGTCTTAATATGAGGTGAACGTTCTTAAAATCGCTAAACTAATGGGGCAAACGTTTTATAATATCAAAAGCAATGGGGCTAAACATGAGGGAGAGAGGGGTCAAGAAAAAAATCCCTCAAGTGGAGATCTCCCCTTAAAGCCATTCCCATATTGATAAACTCTGAGGATTAATGACGCACTTCTTACTGTTTTCTAGCTATCATTAGACGATTTTATTCAGATTAGGAAGGGCATGTGGAAGTCAGAGGGTTGATTGCGATAGTCTTTCCCATTCAATTTACACATATCCTTCCGAAGCTGTATAAAAGCGTCTAATGATTTGTTTTATTTATTTTTTCTATATTCCAACTTACTTCCTCTCGGGCATAGGCTGAGAGCCTTAACAATCACCGCTTTACAATGAACAGTGAAGCCCGTGAGGTCTTGTTCCAGTCTAGGGAGTGAGACATGTGAAGCACGTAGAGTGCAACGAGCACCTGCCATCTTGCCTTCACATGAGGCACGGTGCTCACTCATGGCCCGAAACGACCCCATCTCTGAAGCCACCTCGTTCCCGTGCTTAACTGTCTCATCCCCTACACTCGGACTCTCGCACTTACACACACACAACGCCACCTGTTGAGCAGATAACTCACCATTGCTAGAATATACTGTCCAAATGCGTTCTAGTCCTCAAGGAGTTAAACACACATGTTATGCTGGCTTCCTTAACTCCATCTGTAGCGGCGACGTCATTTTTGTTTTGTTCTAACTATATTTAGACTCTAGTGCAGCTTAAGAAGGATCTGTGGTAGTAAAAAGGGTTAAATAAGATAGTTCGAAGCCTGTAATTACTCGAAGTAATTTCTTAACTGATTAAAATCGTCCAATAGTAGCAAAACTAAATTAAAAGGAGGCACTGGGACTGAAAGGGTTAATGCGATATAACATAAGCCCATTTAATGTCTTGGGTTCGATGGAGTTACTGTATTTCCCTTTGGGCTACCCTAAGAAGATTTTATTCAGTTTGGGAAGGACCATAATTATATCGTACTGTATGTTTTTATTATGGTATCACATAAGCCCATTTAATGTCTTCGGTGTGGAGAATGGCAGCAATATAAACACAGTTGGCATACACGATTCTCCCCATAGAAGGATTATTTGGGATGTCTTCAGGGTTTCCACTTTTTAACGAACAAACTAACCAACTGAGTAGGCTATATCAACATGGATAACAACATGGGCACGTTTATATGTATTTGATTATGTATCTATTTACTTGTTTATATATTCTTATTAATTAGTTATTATATATATACCGGCATATAATATATATATATATATATATATATATATATATATATATATATATATATATATATATATATATATATAAATATATATATATAAATATATATATACTTTATATATATATATATATATATATATATATATATATATATAAATAAATAAATATATACCGGTATATTATACATATAAACACTTACACATATTTATATTTTTGATATATTTATATGTTTTGTTTGTTTCCTCCCTAGACCTTCATCAATCTTAAAGAAATACCCCTAAGATAAAAGTCAATATAAATCTGTGCATTTTTCGGTAGAAAATGGCCCAGCCAAATAAAAGGCAAATTCGACTTATATTACAGGATTGCTAAGGCTCGTCAGGAAAATTGACGCCTAAATGACAGGAAAGTTCTTAACTATAACCAAACAAAATGGGGAAAAATATCTTATAATAACACAATTAATGGAGCGAACGTCATAAAGCCTCAAACCTAATGAGGCAAAACATGAGGGAGAAGGGGAGTCCAGAAAAGAAAATTCACTCGCCTAATCTGTACAATTCCAACTAATCTCAGTTACATGAGGTGGAAGGGGAGATTTGTAGTTGTTTGTATTTATTTGTTTATCTAGTTATGTATATATTAATTGTTTATAGCTTCCTCCCAACACCTTCATCAAGCATTACAAAATACTATATATACTGTATATGTACATTTGTTGGTATATAAACAAATGTCCCGCCTGAAGACCGGTTCCTCCTAAATTACAGGCTCGCTGTCGCTCTCCACGACAAATCGACAGCTAATGGCACAAAAGTTCTTAAATCGCAAAATTAATGGGAATAAACTTGAGGGAGAAGGGAGTCCAGAAAAAGACAAACCTACCCCTAATGAACTATTAACGAACAAATTAGTCTGCTGAGTTCATCAACTAACACACTAACAACTAAGTGGTGATGGGCTGGTCTATCAGAGTGAGAACTGAGCGATCTCTGCCATACCCATAGCTTACTCTGACTGTTTCTTTTACTCATATATTTTCTAGATCTCAAGTGACGGTGTCTCTTCCGTGGATTGACCTCCCAATTTACCAAGATTGGAAACCAAAGCGTCACACATTTTTCCTTTGCCCCTCAACTTTCTCTTCATAATTGCTGAGGGGCACAGGGCCCTGGGTGGGGCTTTGGTTTCCCGGGCGTTTCCGCACCCTCCTCAGCTCCCCGCCATGGAGTGGCTTCGATCACCCAGGCTTTATTGTGGTAAGCAGGGAGGGTTCTGTGGGGGCGTTCGGTTATGGCCTTGGCTTTGCTCGGGGCCTTGGGGCTGTTCGGCCAGGCAGCTTGGGGAACAACAACAACAACAACAACAACTAACACACTATTCCGTTATAGTTATTTTATATTATTAAAAACAACAAACAAAAACCAACCAACAACAACAACAACTTATAATATGCAGTATTTATATAGGGATGTGCGACGCAACAACGACTATATAAATACAAATCGTGTTTTTAGTGTTTATTTCCAAAAGCGGTAGTTAGCATAATGATACTTAATGGCTACTGAAGGGGTACAAAGGGCAATTAAAACGCTAATTAGTGTAATTATCTTCACTAATGAGCTCTATGAAGCGAAAATGGTAAACGGAAATGGAGTCTGCCAAATTATTATTTTTATTTTTCTGTTGTAATGCTATTTATTTAATTATATATTTTTTTGCTCCCTAGACCTTCATCAAGCTTACGGGGGGATGGGCCAGTTTTCTGGACCACTTTCTCCCTCGTGTTTAACCCCATTAGTTTTCAGATGTTAAGATGTTTACGCCATTAGTTAGTCGATTTTAAGACCTTTCACCCAATTTCTTCGTCAATATTTAGACCTTTCGTGCTATTTAGGTGTCAAAATGTTCCCTGGCAAACGATAGTGAGCCTGTAATGTTGGAAGAATCGGCCTTCGGCCGTGACATTTTTCTACCGAAAAATTTACAAATTAATCTTGAAGGGGGATCTAATGGATGTTTTGTTTTAATTTGATGGAGGTCTAGGGAGGAAACTAGAAAAATAATGAATACATGCAAAAATCACCCAAAAAGTGCACCATCCCCCCTTAAATGATCACCTTCAAGACACCTTGAGATATATTTTTAAATGTTTTGTTAGACAAAAGCCGGTTTCTCCTATATTTCAGGCTCGCTTTGGCTCACCAGGAAAAAGTGACACCTAAATGGCACGTAAGGTCTCTAACTTGAAAAACAAAGGGGGACAAATAGTCTTAACATTGCCAAATTAATGGGATGAACGTCTTAACATCTCAAAATTAATAGGGCTAAACATGAGGGATAAGGGGGTCTAGAAAAAACCCTCGCTTAAAGGCGATATTATTACGGACCCTTTACTTACTAATGGGGTGAAACTTCTTAAGAGGCCCACCTCACTTGTTTTCTCTTTCTCTCCCTCTCTCTTTGTCTTGTATCCATTCGGCCCCATTCAGCCTACTGTTTTAAGACGTTTTCCCCCATTCAGGTGTCAATATTTTCCTGGCGAGCGGTAGCGAGCCAGCATATATATATATATATTTTTTGTTTAACAGCAAGCTAAATTTGTAAATTTTTCGATAGAAAAATGTCTCCGGCGAAGCCGGATTTCTCCATACAATGCTGGCTCGCTATCGCTCGCCAGGAAGAAATCGACACCTGGATGAGGATAAACGTCTTAAAACAGTTGGCTGAAAGGGGCCGAATGGATACAAGCCAGGGAAAGAGAAAAAAGGAGAGAGAGGTAAAACAAAACAAAAAAGCTGGTGTCCCACCTTAAAATATCTCCAAACTAATGACGCGAAAAAGGGGAGAACCAAAAAGAAGACCACCCTCAGACCAGATAGGATATATTCTCGCATCATTAACCCCTTCTGTACCAGTGACGGATATTAATTTGATACTTGCTACATCTAGACGATATTTTGAAGCATAGGAAGGATATATGGTAGCTAAAAGAATTAATTGAGATAGTCTGTAGCCTGTTCATTGGTAGACATCCTTCCTAAGCTAAATATAATCGTCTAATAGTTGTCAGAATAAGCTGAAAAGGAAGTCATCAGTACAGGAAGGGCTAATGGAAGGCAGAAAGTCGCTGCAACAGCAAGAT
This sequence comes from Paralithodes platypus, assembly GCA_032716605.1. NCBI lineage: Eukaryota > Metazoa > Arthropoda > Malacostraca > Decapoda > Lithodidae > Paralithodes > Paralithodes platypus. The sequence goes on along the minus strand of CM064498.1, from coordinate 2,370,663 downwards.
TTGACATTTTGCCAATCAAATTCATGCTAATACTTTTAGGTAAAACCTGTGTATCCATTGGCAAGAGAGAGAAAGACAGAGAGAGAGAGAGACAGACAGAAAGAGAGAAAAGAGTGAGAGACCTGGGAGTCTAGTTAAAGAGATAGGAAGCAAGACATAGGAGACGTGCCACCCTTGATGACGAACCCGCAAATTGGTTGTTTGTTTTTGTTGTGGTTGTTTGTGCGTATTGGATAGAGTTACGGAAAAAGAAGAAGAAGAAGAAGAAGATGATGATGATGATGATGATGATGAGGAAGATGAAGATGAAGAAGAAGATGATGATGATGATGAAGAAATAAAAGTAGTAGGAGAATGAGACGATGGAGAAAAAGAAGGAGAAGAAGAAGAAGAAGTGAGAGGTAGAAGAAGAAGAATATTAAGAAGAAGAAGCAGAAGAAGTGAGAGAAGTAGAAAAGGAAGATGGCTAATAAGGAGGTTGAAGAAGAGGCGGAGAATGAATAGTAAAATATTACTATTACTAACGTTGGTGAATGTACTACTACTACTACTACTATTACTACTACTATTTTTTTTTTTTTTTTTATTAATCAACCACTCAGCCTGTGCATCCCCTCTTTGGACCCTAAACCAGGTCAGAACAGTCAGCAAAGCGCCCGACTTGGTAGTCATTCAGCTACTTCCTATTCCGGGGTAAGCACTCAGACTCATCATCGTGGATTACTACTACTACTTTGATTTTTATTTAATGTTGTACATACATTATATTTTACAAGCATCAGATATTACTATTCTACACCATGCAACTTCAATCCAGTTAGAGAGAGAGAGAGAGAGAGAGAGAGAGAGAGAGAGAGAGAGAGAGAGAGAGAGAGAGAGAGAGAGAGAGAGAGAGAGAGAGAGAGAGAGAGAGAGAGAGAGAGAGAGAGAGAGAGAGAGAGAGATACTCAGACCACACATACCTTGTGGTCCCTACTAAGTGGTCCGTCCTTAATACTACTAGACAAGGACAGTTTATAGTAGAAACATAGGATAGCAAAATAGAAGGCTCTTTCCCCACCCTCTTCCTCATCCGGCTAAAAAGCCGTACCGGAAAATAGGATGATGTGTAACATTATGGGTCAGGAAATGCCCTCAAGGAAAGTGTTTATAAAGTAAAGAAAGAAATTAGTTTGAAAGGGAAATTAATGGGTAGACAGATAGATAGATAGATCGATATATATATATATATATATATATAGAGAGAGAGAGAGAGAGAGAGACGAATCGTAATAGGGCCCGAGGATATTCCCACAAGTGTCGATGTAAAACCTGTTCTGCTTATGACTTTCTCTAAGTGATTTTATGTAGCTTAGTAAGGAACTGGGTGAATCAAAAGGGTAAAGACTCTCTTAATTAACCCTCTGAGGGGAGGTGTGGCGGAGTGGTCTTGCCACTGGACATTAGTTCCAGGGCAGTAATTCCCTTTCCAATGTTCCCTTACCCACTCTAAACCACTGTTTGGACACTTGATCCTCAGTGTTTTGGAGGACAAGCAACCTAGAAGGGTCACTAGATCTGTTGTTGCTTGATTTCCTTTGTACTCCTTTGTACTCCTTTGTAATCCAATGGACCCGGGTTCGAATCCCAATATGTCAATGGGAAGATATTATTGGGATGGAATTTGTGCTGTACCTAGGTATCAGTGCATTACCACAGCACACCGAAATGCCAAATAAATACCCTCATTGTTCCCTGATTAAATAGCATTGTATGAATATTCCCATATTAGAAAATATGCTACAGGGGGGAAATGCCTAGTGAGTTAATTGCTCAATAGGTGGCGTTCTGAGAGTGAGGGTCCGAGCCTGGGGGATGAGACTGAAGCACAGAGGCGGAGCAGCTTCAGAGTTGGAGTTGCTTTGAGCCGTGAAGCTTCGCATGTCTCACTCCCTAGACTGGAGCAAGACCTCACGGGCCTCACCGTGTTCAGCGGTAGAGTGTAAAGGCTAGCAGCCTATGCCCGAGAGGAAGTAGTTGAAGAAAAAATAAAACAAAACATAAACCCTTCCTAATCTGAATAAAATCGTCTAGTAATAGCCAGAATAGACTGTCAAAACGTGTGATAATCCTCAAAGTGGTAGATAAAACAGAAGTCCTCTACGTGTTAAATAAAAACACAATTGGCGGTGCCGTTCGTGTTATTTGTATTTGGAGGGAGAACAGAGAGAGAGAGAGAGAGAGAGAGAGAGAGAGAGGGGTGAGTAAAAAGGAGAAATAGAAAGATAAGGAGATAATTAGATAAATTAAGATAGAGAACGACAGAAAGAAAGATACATGGATAGATTGACAGACAATAAAAACTATTTGTCAACAGCCTACTGGGCAGAAGCCCTCATAAGGCTGGGAGACAGATAGATATGTAGATAGAAAGATAGATAGATCGATAGATAGATAGACAATTAGCAAACAAAAGAGAGGGAAAGAGAAAGATAAAATAGATAATTAACAATATTGAAAGACGAAAAGAAAGCTACACAGATGGATTGATATAGATAGATAGCTAGACAGACATGAGGAGGTACTTGGTTAAATAACATAAAGACAGACAGAAAGATTAAAGATACATACACACAGACAAATGCAGATAAAAACAGCCAGATAGAAAAAATATAGATGAAATAATGGGAAGTAAAAATGTCGGCAAATATAAACAGGGGGAAGGGCGAAAAAGAGAAAAACGTGATAAAGAAAGAATTGCGAAAAAGGGAAGAGGAAAAGAGGATATAAAAGTGAAAGGATAATTGGCTAAACGTGAGAGAGAGAGAGAGAGAGAGAGAGAGAGAGAGAGAGAGAGAGAGAGAGAGAGAGAGTAACCTATTTTTTCGAGTCTGTTTTCTATATTTCGTCGCCGTACTCTCTCTCTCTTTCGTATCTTCTGTCATCACATTATTGTCACATTCTTATTTAAATTGATCATTGTATCTCTCCATCTAACTACCTTAATTCATCTTTCTCCTTCTATCCCGTTCCCTACCCATCCACAGCCCTACACTAACTCCCATCCACCTCCTCTTCCATCCACATAGGCTACCCATCGACAACCCCGCAACCCAACACTAACTCCTTCCCACCCGTTCTATCCCTCCCTCCCTCCTTTCCATCATATAAAGTGAAGCATTTCTTGAATAATCGAGTGGCAAACTTATGGAATTGGACTATCTAGTAGTGTCATTAAGTGCAGTACTGTTCAAACTTACAAAAATCGTCTAGATAAATATATCGCTCTTAACCTCGATTAACTGCGTTTACAAACGAATAGGATCACTTTATACTGTGCTGTCCTTGCCTGTGTTCACACAGGATCGGTAGTTTAGTTACAAGCAGCCTCGTAAGGATCAGTATATTTGTTGTTGCTTGTTTTCCTTTGTACCCTTCCAAAAAACCCTACCCTAGACTAACTCCCTCCCATCCCTCCTTCCCTCCCTTCCCCCTTCCCATCCACAACCCCCTATATACCCTACACTAACATCCTCCCATCCCCTCTATCCCGCCTTCCCTCCCTTCCCCCTTCCCATCCACAACCCCCTACCATACACTAACTCCCTCCCATACCCTCTATCCCTCCCTTCCCATCCACAACCCCCTACCCTACACTAACTCCCTCCCACCCGCTCTTCCATCCTTCTCTTCCTCCTTTTCTTTTAACTTCCTCCCTACTGCTCCTTCTCATCCTACCAGCCTCTCTCATTCCAATTAAAACCACCTTCCTCTCTTTCCTTCCCACTTATTCCTCCATCTCTCCCAAACTCCGAACCTTCCCTCGCCTCTCTCTCCCTGCCCTCAAGCAAACCTTCTCACCCCCCCTCTCTCCCTCCAACCCACCTTCCAACATCTCTGGTCTACCACCCCTCCCTTCCTGTCCTCCCCCTCTCTCTCTCTCCACCCACATACCATATACCTCCCACACCCCACCCTCATCACACCTACCACCCCTCCCTCCTTCACCTCATCCTTCTTCTCTCCATAACCCCACTCTTCCTCTTTAGCCCGAACCATCTACCCACTACCCTCCCAAACCACACCTACCACCCCCTCCTTCCTCATCCCAACCCTCCCTCTTCACCCCCACTCACCATCGCAACCCTCTTGCTCTCCCCCACCCACACTCACCTCTCCACCCTGTCTTCACCCTCACCCACAACCCACCACCCTCCTGCCTCCCTCTTACACCCCCCCCCCACCCACTACCATTCCCCCTATCTCCCCCCCCCCCCCGCCACCCATTTCCTCCCCTTGTCTATATGCAAAACGGGTAATCTGTTCCGCGATAAAGTGTGCGCACATCCGCTTCGCACAATTCGCACCCCACTTTATAAACTCAACCATCCTCCCTCTCCCTCCTACCCGTCTGGCCTACCCTCTCCCCCCCCCCCTTACCCGCCAGTGCCTCCTCACTCCACCCCTGCCCTACCCAGTCTTAACCTATCAGTTTAGGAAGGATCTGTTGTAGTTAATAGGATATTTCGAAGCATTGTAATTGTTAGATATCCTTCCTAAGCTCAATTAAATCGATTAGTAGTACCCAGAATAATGTACAATTGGTACATAAAGGGGTTAGTGACCGAGACTGTACATATGGACTAAATATAGCTTAGTACAGTTGGCCAAATAAGTATTTCGCGGCACCAAGTATATTTCGATCAATAATTGGTATTAGCGCTATCTAAGTTTTAAATCATCGTGCATAGTGAGATATGCAACCATGTTCCTATCTTTACACACCCTATTCAATATCTGACAGACATTAATACAGAATACAGCGAGCAAAACCTAATGACAGCGGCGACATGACTTATTTGGCCAACCATACCTTCATTTTTTTTTTTTTTTTTTTTTTTTTTTTTTTTTTAGGGTATAGGATATACACTATTTATTACGTGGGCAATATTGTTCTCTATATTTCTTAGGGTAAATACTTTATAAATTACGTGGACAACGGTATTATACTCAGGATTTCTTCAAGGTTTAGAAGAAGTTGTTTATGTTTTCCCTCTAGTTTTAAGGGTAATTACTCTATAAATTACGTGGGCAATTGTTTTTCCTTTAGTTTTTAGGGTAAATTCTGTATACATTACATGGCCAACAGTTATATATTCATGTTTTGTTCAGGCGTTAACCCTAGTTCGTCCGAGGGAAGTCTGTTTGGGTCTCCCCTGTTTCATTCCATTGATTTGGAGATCTTCAGACGTTTCATCTATTTAGTTTGGCGATAATAAGACGCTTCATCCAATTCACGTTCCTGTTCTAGTGATAGCAACCCTGATATTCTAAATGTTGCATTACATGTGTGCGTGTGTGCGTGTGTGTGTCGGGGGGGGGGGGGTTTGTGTTTATGTATGTGCGTGAGAGAGAGTGAGATATATAGATAGAAAGAAAGTGAGAGCGAGAAAGAAAGTGTTTCTGTATGTGAGAGAGAGAGTGAGTGTGTGCGCGTGTGCCTCATGTGTGTGTGAGCGCATGCGCGGATACGAACATAAACACTTCTTACCGCTCTTTTATTTGTGCTAATTCCTCTGAAATTATAGAGGCGACGCTATTGCAAGTGAAACTCGTTGTGTATAAGTGTTCACAGCACAGTGTGAGGCCGACAGGAAGATAATGGAAAGAGTTGTTATTGACGAATAAGTGATAACAATATTCACATTCTGCCCTCTTGCCCGGGCAGTGCCCTCTATTGGACGAATCCACCATACTCCATAACAGTAATTACCAACACTTGTTTAATCGTCACAGTATAGTGAATTAAGTGTGTTTAATTGTGACATCTATTGAAATACAAGTGTGAAATAAGGAGGTAAACTGTACAGAAACACCACCAGATAACAATATTGATAGAAATTAATGACACTATACACCTTTACCAGTTAACTCATTATTTAAGTGCATAAATGTAAATAGTACTTAGGTGTGTGACGTTTGTAACAATAATTTAGAAAAAAGAATAGCAGAACAGCTCTACCCCCACTTGGTGTTAAGTGTAAAACCTGCACCAAAGACTGTGTCAGAGAGTGCATAAAGTGTGAAAAGTGCAGCAGCTATGTCCACACAGCCTGCTCACATCTTCCAGTATACTGTTTAGTCCACTACTTCAACTCAAGAAGCAGTATATTTGTGAGGGCTGTGATAAAGATAAATTAGGAGATGATACAAATTAAGAGCAACACGCATGGATCACTGGACTGCTGGAACGAGACAATACCCAGAAAGCAAATCTCCTCAGGGGGAAACTCGGGAAGGATGTAGTATCCGGACATAAGGTCGTCATGTTTACATAGGTCGATCGCTCGCGCTTAAGTTCCCGTTTATTTTGGGAGCAAGACGTTTCGCAGCAAGTGACGGTTGGTTCGCTTTACCACGGCGAACTTGCCCGGGCGCTAATTAGAACTGTGGCGAACCGACCCACACCAGGGCTACCAAATCAACATGCTTATATACCGCTAGAGTCGTGGGAAAGTAGCTAAATTGACACTGACCAACACAGTTTTTTTATTATTTGTTTATTGATATACATTTTAGAGTATATTTTAATAGTACTTAAGGAATAGAGTAAACACCAACATCCAGCTTCTTAATATACCGGTATTTTATTATATATAATTATAAAATAATACATTTCATGCAATTAAAACATCACCGGACGATGTTATACAGCTAAGTAAGGATCTCTTACATTTCGAATCCCATCTGATGCATTTCAATTGATAAATATTATCTCAATTAATTCCATATATATTTATTAATATGAATCAAACAATCCAATATCTGCCAGAAAGTAGAAATAATATGCGTCATTGTGTCATAATTTAAAAAGGTTATAAGAGGTATTACATGATGGCCTACACATTAAACGAGGAAGTCCCGGGACTCGAACCTGAGACAACTCACACAGAAACTAAAACTTTCCAGCACCACGATAGACCTTAAACTGAATAAAATAGTCTAATAGTTGCCAGAAAATAATATACTGGACGGGTTAATGTCGGCTAATGACCACTAAACCCAGTACAATACACTAATTAGGAAATTTTGTGGAGGTATACCAGGAAAATGAATGGTAATTGACACACAAATATACGCTAGACCGACATTAGGAATGCGCTAGAATGTATCATAGATAATACGGTAATAACCTGTATAATTACACTAGACAAATATCGCTAAGTATCCTTTGTATTGGAATACAAAATATAAATATATTTACCAAGATAAAAATATGGATTTTTAGAAATCTAAGGAATTCGGAATGAAAACTGTGGAAGCACTGAATGCGTTATCGTATTTTGGATGGTGAAACGAAACTGCTGCAAACCGTCTCATTCATTTGTTGTGAACAGGCATAACCGATTCTGACCTTACCTGCGGCGAAACGTCACTTGCTGCGAAACATCTCGACCCCTTTATTTTGACGGCTATTTGTTCTCTCATTTTCTCCCTGCTGGCGATATATATGATGATGACAATAAGTCATGTGGAGGTGAGGGGGGGGGGGGGGGGGGAAGCCCCCCTCAACCTATTATTGTATCCCACGGCAGTCAAAATACACAAAAACATGATCGCGAGCATGCCGAGTAGTATAAAGAAAGCGGGTGGTACGCCCGAATACTACATCCTTGCCGGAATCTCTAAAATCAAGTCTTCTCAGAAGGAACCACCACAGAACAAAAATTCTCTATTCTTAGATGACAGTGGGAAAGAGGCAGTAGAGAAGATATTGGAAGAAAGACCATCACCAATATGCCGCTTCTACCAGCGCAACGTTTTCCGAGGATGACATACTGGTCGTTATGGAAAAGAATGGGGATGGATGTAGTTTTTGGGCGTACGGTCGTCATGTTTACATAGGGCGATCGCCGCTGTAACTTCGCATCAATTTTGACGGTGATTTGTTTCGGTTATTTGCCTCCTGCTGTCAATATATATGACGATGACAATATGTCATGGAGGGGTGAGGGGGGGCAAAGCCCCCCTCAACATATTACTGTATCCAATGGCATTACAAATAGACGGGAACATGATAGCAAACGTCCGACATCACCGCCACCGCCGCCGCCGCCGTCATGTTTACATTTGTTGATCGCCATAGTTAAGTTTGCGTCTATTTTGACGGCGATTTTTTCGTTTATTTGCCCCTTCTGGCAATATATATGAAGATGACAATATGTGAATGCCCCCTCAACATTACATGTTGTCTAATACATGTTGTGGAATGCATCTATGAGAGAAGGAACTATACCAATGTTATTGAGGACTGCAAAGATTACCCCAATCTAAAAAGGAGGACCAAGATCCCTACCCAAGAACTACCGACCGATTGCACTGACTTCTCACATTATCAAGATATTTTAGAAAGTTATCAGTAGGCAAATAGTGTTTTTCTTAGAAAACAACAAGAAGATGAACAGTGGCCAACATGGCTTCAGAGGAGGGAGGTCCTGTTTGTCTCAATTGTTGGAGCACCATGAATATATCCTGCAAACACTGGAGAATGGAGCCAACCTGGATGTGGTGTACCGTGTTGGACGTTGCATAAGTGCCTTCCTCAGAGATAGAGTCCAGCCTGTAGCAGTTGGTGGCTGTGTGTCAGCAGAATCAAACGTGACAAGTGGAGTTCTCCAAGGTTCTGTTCTTGGACCAATATTGTTCCTAATACTCTTGTCCAACATAGATGCTGAGGTTCAGATGGCTCAAGTTTTATCTTTTGCCGACGATACACGGGTGTCTGGAAAATTGAAGAATGAGAACGATGCAGCATCACTCCAGCAGGATCTGAATGTGCTGTACCACTTGGCTGAAAATAATAACATGTCTTTTATTAGCTGCAAATTTGACCTCATTAGATATAGACCTGATATCAAACTAAAAAGAAAATATTGTGTACTCCTCCTATGATGGAAACAGTATCAATGAAGTGGCCAATATTAAAGATCTAGTGGTAACAATAAGTAGTGACGCAACATTTACCAAACACATCTAAGACATAGTCCGTTCTGCTCGCCATCAAATGGGTTGGATTCTACGGACGTTTGCCATAAGGGAAGAAAAATCAATGATAATATTTTACAAATCTCTAATAATGCCAATCCTCGAGTACTGCTGCCAACTCTGGGACCCGTGGAGGGATGGAGAACGACAAGCACTCGAAGGCATCCAATGTACGTTAACAAACAAGATCTCCTCCGTGCAACATCTCGACTACTGGGGAAGACTTAAAGCACTTAACCCTCTCACGTTCTTGACGCAATGTTGAGCCTATTAGGGATACTTTAAAGCCTTTGTTACCATCAGGGGTATTTAGAAACCTTTAGTTTAGTTAATTCAACCTCTGCAGTTGTCTTTGAGTTAGCTGTGGGCAGAAAACTAATTTTGGAGAAGTAATTATAAGAGTGAGAGAACTCTATTTATTATTGCTAATCTGGCAACCTCTGCATCATAAAAACGTGAAAGGGTTAAATTGTACTCGTTAGAGCGACGGCACGAGCGGTACATCATCACCAATCTACGTTTGGAAAATGCTGAATGACTATGTCCCAAAATTAAACAATAAGTTGGCAATAAGTGAGAAATCAGCAAGAGGCGAGGCAGGCTCTCTGAATTGGGAAACATCAATAATAGATCCTTGGCCAGAGTGGTGACTTAGAGAATGACCTCAATATCGTACCGGGGCCAAACACTCTTTAACGCGCTGCCAAGATAATTATGTGCGGGATGAGGAGTGCTCCTCGGCTGACCAGTTCAAGAGGGTGCTGAACAGGTTCCTCAAGAGTGTCCCTGACCAGCCAAAAATGTCCCACTACAACATCAGGGCACTGAGTAACATCATTCCTGATTAGCTTGCCCTGATGAGGGCAGACGGTAATTATATTACCGATCTGTCCCCGTGTCTTCCATTAGGGAAGGGTATGAGCAGTGGATGACTACTACTGGCGGTGGTGCATCAGCATGACCGAGGGACGACCAGACGTCCTCAACTCATCACCAGGTGTGTGTGTGTGTGTGTGTGTGTGTGTGTGTGTGTGTGTGTGAGTGTGAGTGTTGCGTGTGTGTGAGTATTCATGTGTGTATTCCCTCCTGCTGGAATTTCGAAATTAAACTTAATGACCCTAAAAACAATTTCTATTAAGTCGCGAAAAATATTTAGGATTTAGAATGACCAAATTGGAATAATTTTTGTATTAGGTTCTGTTATTTGTTATTATTTATTTTGTTAATCATTTGGTATTTTTTGTTTGTCTTCTTCTTCTTCTTCTTTTGATTATTAATAGTATTAGTATTATTATTTGTTTTTATTATTATTAGGGGTTCGACCCCTACGGGGAATCCCTATTGTAATCATTAAACCCACTTATTCATCCAAATTCTTCTTACACGCCGGTTTTGACGCAATAACTCCAGAACCGCTTTTTGGATCAGGATCAAACTTTCACAAGAGGTGCGTTTTTGTATTGGGCAACTTTTGATATGCTAAACATCCGGCATGGCGGCCAAACAGGTCCGTGGCAGCCAATTTCCCGAAAAATTTGACGCCTAAATACCGTCTCTCCCACTCATAGGAAACAATTGGGCTTTGGCATATGGACTCCACTACTAATGCTCCGCAAATGTTATGGAGAAGGTTTTGCTTTTGCACGTGGGGTTTTTTCCGGCAATCTTGAAAAAATCTCTAATTCCACTTAAAATTCCACATCTTGAAAACTACGCCGATGATCAAAGCCATGTTTGCGTAGTTGGGTGAGGCTCGCGATTCCGAACGTTTTGATACCAAAAGAATATAAATGGGTGGAATAGTTTGGCCGCAGCATTGAAAACTGTCTATTCTTAAATTACTTTAACACCTTACGAGCGGCCTATGCGGTTTATTTATGTGTACCGCCCAGCGGGGTGTTTTTAGCCAAAATAGGGCTGTTTACGTGATCATTTTCATGCCTAAATAAGACCCAGAACGTAAAACAAGTACCTATCCCTGAAAGGGCATAAACAGAGCTTTCGAATGACACCATAACGATCCTTGTATGATGGATAGTTTTCTTGCAATAACCGTGCAACGCGAGTGCAAAAAGCAGGTAATTCGGTACTTTCGGTACATAATTGAGTATGTAGCGAGTGAGAGAGGGAGGAGGGAGCTGAGATTTGTGTCAGTAGGTTCGCCGCGGTGGTCTGGAGCAGTCATACGCTCGCTAGTCTCCTGCCACCACTTGTCTCTCTCTCTCAGCCACATTACGTGCTGAAATTGCCACTCGAGTTATGTCGAGCGCCGCCACATAGTCCAGCTTTATTTAACTCGACTTAAGTGGTGGGCCGCTTTTTAAGGGTTAAAACCGTATTCGCTACCCACTCAAAGTTTACCGTCACAGTCTATAGGCTTCCACGCATCCCCCAGTTTTGCTTAATAACATAGTCGATTTATTATTCAGATCTATTATTTTTTTTTTATTTAACTCTCTCAAAACAGTTCGAGTCCCTACGAATTCCACCAATTATTTAGCCAACCTACCTATACATACCTACTTTACCAAATAATAATGATAATTCAAATTTATTTTTGGTGAATCACAGAGTATTGGCTAAGGTTTTTAACAACTCCTCCCTTTGCCAAATGCTTTGTTTAATAACAAAGTTCTAGACCTTCAAAGTTTTGACAATTTTTGGTGTGGTGTGACTTACCTTTCCTCCTCCCTCAAACAGCAAGCAACTTTATCAGGGGTTCAAGTAGTATTGCATGCTTCCATAAAAATATAATTATATAGTCCGTTTTTTACGCAATAACTCCGGAACCGCTTGTCGGATCGAGACCAAAGTTTGACACAAGGTGCATTTTTGTATTGGGCAACTTTTTATATGATATCCAAAATGGTGGACAGACACGCCCGTGGCAGCCTTTCACACCCAACCCATCTCGTCCTATCTAATTTTATGTTGAACTCTATTGTTCTTGATCCCACTATAGGACTCGGTAGCCTATTCCACATATCTACAACTCTGTTACTAACCGAATAGAGGCAGATCCCTTACACACCCAGTCTCTCTTTGTCGCTCGTTTGCTTGCACACCGGTACAAATGAGGCAGATCCCTTACACATGCAACTAAGATGAACATGGGAATCTGCAGAGAGACAAGTGGCCCACAAAAGGCAGATCCCTTTCACATCCAACCCATTTCGTCCATATGACTATCTGATTTTATCTTGAAATTCTCTATTGTTCTTGATCCCACTATAGCACTAGGTAGCCTATTTCACATATCTACAACTCTGTCACGAGAGAGGCAGATCCCTTACACAGCCAATCTCTCTCTCTCTCTTTTATAGGAAAAAAACAACAATTGCACACTGGTGCAAATGAGGCAGATCCTTTACACATGCTACCAAGATGAAAATGGGAGTCTGCAGAGAGCCGACATTACTACCTTATTCCAACATCTGACAAACATTACTACCTTATTCCAACATCTGGCAGACATTACTACCATATTCCAAAAACTGGCAGACATTGCTACAATATATTCCAACATCTGACAGACATTACTACCATATTCCAACATCTGGCAGACATTACTACCATATTCCATCATCTGAGAGACATTACTACCTTATTCCAACCTCTGGCAGACATGACTACCTTATTCCAACATCTGGCAGACATTACTACCTTATTCCCAAATCTGACTGACATTACGACCTTATTCCAACATCTGACAGACATTACTACCATATTCCAACATCTGACTGACATTACTGCCTTATTCCCAAATCTGACAGACATTACTACCATAGTCCAACATCTGGCAGACATTACTACCATATTCCAACATCTGACAGACATTACTACCATATTCCAACATCTAGTTTCAATTGTCCCTATTTTGATTATTCTATATACAAATTAATTTCTGCTGGTAAATTTAAATACATATGTTGCATCTACCGTTCCCCCAAATACTCCTCCAGAGCAAAGTCTTTTTGATTCTCTGTCCTCACAACTCAGTGTCCTCAACTTAAATGCTTCTTCTGAAATCACTGTGTTGGGTGATTTTAATGTCCATAATGTTGAATGGCTCACTCATTCAGCCAGGACTGATGATGCTGGTCTTGAATGTGAGCTATTTGCAGACTCATTTAATCTCATTCAACTAGTCAACCAACCCACCCGTGTACCAGATAATCCTAATCATAATTCCCACCTACTGGACTTATTTTTAACAACCAATTCAGAAAATTATGATGTTACAGTGAGGTCCCCACTTGGATCTTCTGATCACTGTCTGATACAGGCCACCTGTCTATCACCTACCACACCTTCCCACTCTGAACCTGTTTTGGTGACTAAATGGCATTACGATAGGGCAGACTGGGAGGGTCTTCAAGGTTTCTTTATTGATATTCCCTGGACTTCTGTCTTTTCTAATGATGCACACTCCACCTTGAGCCACATACAAGATTTTGTAAAAATTGGAATGGAAACTTTTATTCCTCATCAAAAGTACAGTAAAAGATCTAATTCACCTAAATGGTTTGACCATAATTGTGCTAGAGTAACTGAACAAAAAGCAATAGCCTACAATGCATACACAAGATCAAAAACACATGAAGCCTTTAATTACTTTAGAAACATCAGAAATCATGCCAAAACTGTATTAAACCTAACTAAATCAAACTTTCTCCATAAGCAGGCAAATAAACTTCTAAATAATCCAAATGATAACAAAATATTTTGGTCTACTCTTAACTCATTCAAATCCAACTTCACTACTGCTTCATCCATTCCACCATTAAAATCTCCGACTGGCAATCTTGTAAGTGACCCACGAGGTAAAGTTAACCTTCTTGCAGATATTTTCTCCACCAACTCAACCTTAGATGAAATAAATCAAGATGTCCCTGTACTTAATTTTAATTCACTTGAAATTCCCTCACTTAAGATCCACACCAGACATGTCAAAACTATTTTGCAGAATCTCTCAGTAGATAAGGCTCCTGGTCCAGATGAAATTCCTCCAATAGTACTTAAGAATTGCTCCTTGGTGCTCGCTCCTGTATTGGCAAATTTTTTCCGTCTGTGTACTCATACCTCATGCTTCCCAGTACCCTGGAAAGAAGCAAACATCCATCCAGTTCCTAAAAAAGGTGCCTCTTCAGATCCATCAAACTACAGACCAATAGCTATAACTTCCACTCTTGGCAAAGTTTTTGTAATTATATTAAATAATCACATAATTAAGCATCTGGAGAATAATAAATTAATCAGTGATAGGCAATATGGTTTTAGACGATGTCGATCAACTGCAGACATTCTTTGCCTTCTTACGCATCAAATCAACCAAGCTACAGACCAACATGGTGAAACACATACAATAGCACTGGATATATCAAAGGCATTTGATAGAGTCTGGCATCAATCCTTATTGTCGAAGATGTCACACTACGGCCTTGCATCATTAGTTCCACTAATTTCTTCTTATCTTCATAACAGAAAAATACGTGTAATGGTAGATGGCCTTTATTCTCAATTTCACTCAATAAATGCTGGTGTTCCCCAGGGATCAGTTTTGGCCCCAACTCTGTTCCTCATTCATATCAATGATCTCATATCTACCACTCATAATCCAATACATTCCTACGCAGATGACTCAACACTCCACAGTTCCTTCACATTTACCAATTCTTTCACCCAACCCGATCTTATAAATTCAAAAATAAACACTGCAATTTCTCTGAACCAGGACCTTTCTAGAATTAATGAATGGGGACAAGAGAATCTAGTTTCCTTTAATGCACAGAAAACCAAGTACATTCAATTTTCTAACCGACAGAATCTCACTGACTCCCATATATTTTTTAATGATGTAAATATTCCCACTTCCCCTAGTATTGACATTCTCGGTGTAACATTAACTACTAACTTGAGCTGGACACATTATGTTAGAAGCATTGCTAAGAATGCCTCTAAAAAACTGGGACTCCTGTACAGAGTTCGAGAATTCTTCACTGACGAGCAGTTGGCCGTAATATATAAAAGTCATGTGCGCTCTCAGATGGATTACTGTTCACCTCTGTGGGGTGGAAGTGGAGTGGTTGCATTGAGGCAGTTGGACAAAATTCAAAATAAAGCTATTAGATTAATCAATAACCCTGCAATCACACAGGACCTTCCTACATTAGCCATACGAAGAAACGTTGCATCCCTTGCATTATTCTACAGATATTTTCACAGCAATTGTTCCGAGGAACTTGCTTCAATTGTGCCGCCTCTCCACATCTTTTCCCGTAGAACTAGGGCAGCTGAGAGCGCCCATGAATTTACACTTTCTCCTCCACAATGCAGAACTTCTGCTTATCAGAATTCATTTATCCCCAGAGCTACTACTCTTTGGAATTCACTTCCCTCGAATTGCTTTCCACAAACTTACAATCAACAAATGTTTAAATCCAGTTGTTACAAACATTTTATGAATGGAGGATGCCTTTAGGCACATGGACCTTTTTGTTTTATCTGTGTTTTCCTTCCTCCGTTCATTGTCTCTTAAAAAAAAAAAAAAAAAAAAATCTGACTGACATTACTACTTTATTCCAACATCTGACAGACATTACTACCATATACCAACATCTGACAGACATTACTACCTTATTCCAACATCTGACAGACATTACTACCTTATTCCAACATCTGGCAGACATTACTACCATATTCCAACATCTGACAGACATTACTACCATATTCCAACATCTGACAGACATTACTACCATATTCCAACATCTGGCAGACATTACTACCATATTCCAACATCTGGCAGACAATATTACCATATTCCAACATCTGGCAGACATTACTACCTTATTCCAACATCTGGCAGACATTACTACCTTATTCCAACATCTGGCAGACATTACTACCTTATTCCAACATCTGGCAGACATTACTACCTTATTCCAACATCTGGCAGACATTACTACCTTATTCCAACATCTGACAGACATTACTACCTTATTCCATTATCTGACAGACATTACTACCTTATTCCAACATCTGACAGACATTACTACCCTATTCCAACATCTGGCAGACATTACTACGTTATTCCAACATCTGACAGACATGACTACCTTATTCCAACATCTGACAGACATTACTACCCTATTCCAACATCTGACAGACATTACTACCATATTCCAACATCTGGCAGACATTACTACCTTATTTTAACATCTGGCAGACAATGCTACCTTATTTCAACATATGACAGACATTTCTGCAATATTTCAACTTCTGGTAGACATTACTACCTTATTGCAACATCTGACAGACATTACTACCATATTCCAACATCTGACACACGTTAACCTAATTCCAAATTCTGGCAGACATTACTGCCTGATTGCAACATCTGACAGACATTTCCACAGTATCCTAACATCTGGCAGACATAACTACAATATTCCAACATCTGACACACATTACTTCCTTATTCCAATATCTGGCAGACATTACTATAATATTGCAACATCTGACAGACATAACTACCTTATTCCAACATATGACTGACATTACAACCATATTCCAACATCTGGCAGACATTAATACCATATTCAAACATCTGGCAGACAATATTACCATATTCAAACATCTGGCCGACATTACAACCATATTCCAACATCTGGCAGACATTACTACCTTATTCCAACATCTGGCAGACATTACTACCTTATTCCAACATCTGACAGACATTACTACCTTATTCCAACATCTGACAGGCATTACTACCTTATTCCAACACCTGACAGACATTACTACCTTATTCCAACATCTGGCAGACATTGCTAACTTTTCCAACATCTGACAGACATTACTACCATATACCAACATCTGACAGACATTACTAGCTTAGTCCAACATCTGGCACACATTACTACCATATTCCGACATCTGACAGACATTACTGCCATGTTCCAACATCTGACAGACATTACTACTATATTCCAACATCTGACAGACATTACGACCTTATTTCAACATCTGACACACATTACTACCATATTCTTACACCTGGCAGTCATTCCTACCTTGTTCCAACATCTGGCAGACATTGCTACCATATTCCAACAACTGGCAGACATTGCTACCATATTCCAACATTAGAGACATTACTACCATATTCCAACAACTGGCAGACATTGCTACCATTTTCCAACATTAGAGACATTACTACCATATTCCAACATCTGGCAGACATTACTACCAAATTCCAAAATCTGAGACATTACTACCTTATTCCAACATCTGACAGACATTACCGCCTTATTCCAACATCTGGCAGACATTACTACCATATTCCAACATCTGACAGACATTACTACCTTATTCCAACATCTGGCAGACATGACTACCTTATTCCAACGTCTGGCAGACATTACTGCTTTATTCCCAAATCTGACAGACATTACTACCATAGTCCAACATCTGGCAGACATTACTACCATATTCCAACATCTGACAGACATTACTACCATATTCCAACATCTGACAGACATTACTACTTTATTCCAACATCTGACAGACATTACTACCATATACCAACATATGACAGACATTACTACCTTATTCCAACATCTGACAGACATTACTACCTTATTCCAACATCTGGCAGACATTACTACCATATTCCAACCTCTGACTTACATTACCACCACATTCCAACATCTGACAGACAATACTACTATATTGCAACATCTGACAGACATTACTACCTTATTCCAACATCTGACAGGCATTACTACCTTATTCCAACACCTGACAGACAATACTACCTTATTCCAACATCTGGCAGACATTGCTAACTTTTCCAACATCTGACAGACATTACTACCATATACCAACATCTGACAGACATTACTACCTTAGTCCAACATCTGGCACACATTACTACCATATTCCGACATCTGACAGACATTACTGCCATATTCCAACATCTGACAGACATTACTACTATATTCCAACATCTGACAGACATTACGACCTTATTTCAACATCTGACACACATTACTACCATATTCCAACACCTGGCAGTCATTCCTACCTTATTCCAACATCTGGCAGACATTGCTACCATATTCCAACAACTGGCAGACATTGCTACCATATTCCAACATTAGAGACATTACTACCATATTCCAACAACTAGCAGACATTGCTACCATATTCCAACATTAGAGACATTACTACCATATTCCAACATCTGGCAGACATTACTACCAAATTCCAAAATCTGAGACATTACTACCTTATTCCAACATCTGACAGACATTACCACCTTATTCCAACATCTGGCAGACATTACTACCATATTCCAACATCTGACAGACATTACTACCTTATTCCAACATCTGGCAGACATGACTACCTTATTCCAACGTCTGGCAGACATTACTGCTTTATTCCCAAATCTGACAGACATTACTACCATAGTCCAACATCTGACAGACATTACTACCTTATTCCAACATCTGGCAGACATTACTACCATATTCCAACCTCTGACTTACATTACCACCACATTCCAACATCTGACAGACAATACTACTATAGTGCAACATCTGACAGACATTACTACCTTATTCAACATCTGACAGACATTACTACCATATTCCAACATCAGGTAGATATTTATAGACCTACCCTATTTAAACATCTGACAGACATTACTACCATATTCCAACATCTGGCAGACATTATTACCATATTCCAACATCTGGCAGACATTACTACCTTATTCCAACATCTGGCAGACATTACTACCTTATTCTAACATCTGACAGACATTACAACCTTATTCCAACATCTGACAGACATTACAACCTTATTCCAACATCTGGCAGACATTAATACCATATTCCAACATCTGACAGACATTACTACCATATTCCAGCATCTGACAGACATTACTACCATATACCTACATCTGACAGACATTACTACCATATACCAACATCTGACAGACATTGCTACCTTATTCCAACATCTGGCAGACATTATTCCATATTCCAACATATGACAGACATTACTACCATATTCCAATATCTGACCGATATTACTACTATATTCCAACATATGACAGACATTACTACCTTATTCAACATCTGACAGACATTATTACCATATTCCAACATCTGGCAGACATTAATAGGCCTACCCTATTTCAACATCTGACCGACATTACTACCATATTCCAACATCTGGCAGACATTAATACCATATTCCAACATCTGGCAGACAATATTACCATATTCCAACATCTGGCAGACATTACTACCTTATTCCAATATCTGGCAGACATTACTACCTTATTCCAACATCTGGCAGACATTACTACCTTATTCCAACATCTGACAGACATTACTACCTTATTCCATTATCTGACAGACATTACTACCATATTCCAACATCTGGCAGACATTACTACCTTATTTTTACATCTGGCAGACATTGCTACCTTATTTCAACATATGGCAGACATTTCTGCAATATTTCAGCGTCTGGTAGACATTATTACCTTATTGCAACATCTGACAGACATTTCTACCATATTCCAACATCTGACACACGTTAACCTAATTCCAAATTCTGGCAGACATTACTGCCTGATTACAACATCTGACAGACATTTCCACAGTATCCTAACATCTGGCAGACATTATTACAATATTCCAACATCTGACCGACATTACTTCCTTATTCCAATATCTGGCAGACATTACTATAATATTGCAACATCTGTCAGACATAACTACCTTATTCCAACATATGACTGACATTTCTACTATAATGAAACATCTGACAGACATTACTACCTTATTCCAACATCTGGCAGACATAATTTCCACCTTATTCCAACATTTGGCAGACATTATTACCTGATTGCAACATCTGACAGACATTTCTAACCTATTCCAAAATCTGGCAGACATTCGTACCTTATTCCAACATCTGGCAGACATTACTACCTTTTTGAAACATCTGACAGACAATTTTACATTCCAACAACTGGCAGACATTTCAACAATATTCCAATATCTTACAGACATTACTACCTTATTCCAACATCTGGCAGACATTACTACAATATTCCACTATCGAAGATATGAAGGATATCGGTCAGACAGAATTCATGTACGAACATCCGGCAGACCGAAAAACAAACATCGACATTGGGCAGACAGACAAATATCCAGAAAGTGAATGCCTATGCCATCTCGTGACAAAAAATGGAAACTAGTAATTAATCCCTAAAAGTGAAGGCGTATGCCATCTAGTGACAAAAATGGAAACTAATAAATAAGCCCCAAAAGTGAATACCTACGCCATCTTGTGACAAAAATAGGATCTATTTATTTATCCCAAAAAGTGAAGGCCTATACCATCTAGTGACAACAAAAGAAACTAATAAATAAACCCCAAAAGTGAAGACCTATGCCATCTATTGACAGAAAAATAAACTAATAATTCAGCCAGCAATGTGAATGCTTACGCCCTCTATTGACTGAAAAGGAAGCTAAAAATTTATCCAGATAATTTAATGCTTATGCCATCTATTGTCAGAAAAAGAAACTAATGGTTAAATCTGAAAAGTGAATGCCTACGCCATCTATTGGCGAGAAAATAACCTAATACACATCTCCAGAAAGTGAATGCTTATGCCATCTATTGGAGGAAAATAGAACTAATATCTAGGAGTACAAAAGCAAATGCTTATGCCATCTCTTGGCAGAAAATGAAACTAATTAGGTTAGTATATTTTCTTACCACTAGATGGTGTAAGCATTCACTTTTTGGGATATTTTATTAGTTTCCTTTTTTGTCACTAGATGGCGTAGGTCTTCACTTTTGGGGTTTATTTATAAGTTTCTTTTGTTGTCACTAGCTGGCATAGGCCTTCACTTTTTGGGATAAATAAATAGTTCCTATTTTTGTCATTAGATGGCGTAGGCATTCACTTTGCTGGCTGAATTAATAGTTTATTTTTCTGTCAATAGATGGTGTAGGTCTTCACTTTCGGGGTTTATTTATTAGTTTCTTTTGTTGTCACTAGATGGCATAGGCCTTCAGTTTTTTGGATAAATAAATAGTTCCTCTTTTTGTCACTAGATGGCGTAGGCATTCACTTTCATCGCATATATATTTGTTTCCTATTTTTGTCACTAGATGGCGTAGGTATTCACTCTTGGGGCTTATTTATTAGTTTCCATTTTTGTCACTAGATGGCATATGCCTTCACTTTTAGGGATTAATTACTAGTTTCCATTTTTTGTCCCTAGATGGCATAGGCATTCACTTTCTGGATATTTGTCTGTCTGCCCGAGGTCGGTGTTTGTTTTTCTGTCTGCCGGATGTTCGTACATGAATTCTGTCCGACCAATGTCCTTCATGTTTTTGATAGTGGAATATTGTAGTAATGTCTGTCAGATGTTTGAATGTAAAATTGTCTGTCAGATGTTTCAAACGGGTAGTAATGTCTGCCAGATGTTGGAATAAGGTACGAATGTCTGCCCGATGTTGGAATAGGTTAGGAATGTCTGTCAGATGTTGCAATCAGGTAATAATGTCTGCCAGAAGTTGGAATAAGTTAATAATGTCTGCCAGATGTTGGAATAAGGTAGTAATGTCTGTCAGTGTTGCGATATGGTAGTAATGTCAGTCAGATGTTGAAATAAGGTAGTTATGTCTGTCAGATGTTGCAATATTATAGCAATGTCTGCCAGATATTGGAATAAGGAAGTAATATCTGTCAGATGTTGGAATATTGTAGTAATGTCTGCCAGATGTTATGATACTGTGGAAATGTCTGTCAGATGTTGCAATCAGGCAGTAATGTCTGCCAGAATTTGGAATTAAGTTAACGTCTGTCAGATGTTGGAATATGGTAGTAATGTCTGTCAGATGTTCCAATAATGTAGTAATGTCTACCAGATGTTGAAATATTGTAGAAATGTATGCCAGATGTTGAAATAAGGCAGTAATGTCTGCTAGATGTTGGAATAAGGTAGTAATGTCTGTCAGATGTTGGAAGAAGGTAGTAATGTTTGGCAGTTGTTGGAATAAGGTAGTAATGTCTGTCAGATGTTGGAATAAGGTAGTAATGTCTGTCAGATGTTGGAATAAGGTAGTAATGTCTGTCAGATGTTGGAATAAGGTAGTAATGTCTGCCAGATGTTGGAATAAGGTAGTAATGTTTGGCAGTTGTTGGAATAAGGTAGAAATGTCTGCCAGATGTTGGAATAAGGTAGCAATGTCTGCCAGATGTTGGAATATGGTAGTAATGTCTGCCAGATGTTGGAATAAGATAGTAATGTTTGGCAGTTGTTGGAATAAGGTAGTAATGTCTGTCAGATGTTGGAATAAGGTAGAAATGTCTGCCAGATGTTTGTATATGGTAGTAAATAATGTCTGCCAGATGTTGGAATAAGGTAGTAGTGTCTGCCAGATGTTGGAATAAGGTAGTAATGTCTGCCAGATGTTGGAATATGGTAGTAATGTCTGCCAGATGTTGGATTAATGTAGCAATGTCTGTCAGATGTTGGAATATGGTAGTAATGTCTGTCAGATGTTGGAATAAGGTAGTAATGTCTACCAGATGTTGGAATATGGTAGTAATGTCTGCCAGATGTTGGAATAAGGTAGTAATGTCTGTCAGATGTTGGAATATGGTAGTAATGTCTGCCAGATGTTGGAATATGGTAGTAATTTCTGCCAAATGTTGGAATAAGGAGGTAATGTCTGCCAGATGTTGGAATATGGTAGTAATGTCTGTCAGATGTTGGAATAAGGAGGTAATGTCTGCCAGATGTTGGAATAAGGAAGTAGTGTCTGCCAGATGTTGGATAAGGTAGTAATGTCTGCCAGATGTTGGAATAATGTAATAATGTCTGCCAGACGTTGCAATCAGGTAATAATTTCTGCCAGATGTTGGAATAAGGTAGTAATGTCTGCCAGATATTGGAATGAGGTAGTAATGTCTGTCAGATGTTGGAATAAGGAGGTAGTGTCAGCCAGATGTTGAAATAAGGAGGTAATGTCTGCCAGATGTTGAAATAAGGTATTAATGTCTGCCAGATGTTGGGATGAGGTAGTAATGTCCGTCAGATGTTGGAATAAGGTAGGATAGCAGCCTAATGTCTGCCAGATGTCGGGATCAGGTAGTAATGTCTGCCAAATGTTGGAATATGGTAGTAATGTCTGCCAGATGTTGGAATAAGGTAGCAATGTCTGCCAGATGTTGGAATACAGTAGTAATGTCTGCCAGATGTTGGAATAAGGTAGTATGTCTGCCAGATGTTGGAATAAGGTATTAATGTCTGTCAGATGTTGGAATAAGATAATAATTTTTGGCAGTTGTTGGAATAAGGTAGGAATGTCTGCCAGATGTTGGAATATGGTTGTAATGTCTGTCAGATGTCGGAAAAAGTTAGTATTGTCTGCCAGATGTTGGAATACAGTAGTATTGTCTGCCAGATGTTGGAATAAGGTAGTAATGTCTGCCAGATGTTGGAATAAGGTACTAATGTCTGCCAGATGTTGGAATACAGTAGCAATGTCTGTCAGATTTTTGGAATATAGTAGCAATGTCTGTCAGATGTTGGAATATGGTAGTAATGTATGTCAGATGTTGCAATAAGGTAGTAATGACTGCCAGATGTTGCAATAAAGTAGTAATGTCTGGCAGATGTTGCAATCGGACAGTAATGTCTGGCAGATGTTTGAATAAAGCAGTAATGTCCGTCAGATTTTGGAATATTTTAGAAATGTCTGTCAGATGTTCCAATCGGGCAGTAATGTCTGCCAGGTTTTGGAATAAGGTAGTAATGTCTGCCAGATGTTGGAATAAAGTAGTAATATCTGTCAGATGTTGCAATCGGGCAGTAATGTCTGTCAGATGTTGGAATAAAGTAGTAATGTCTGTCAGATATTGGAATATTTTAGAAATGTCTGTCAGATGTTGCAATCGGGCAGTAATTTTTGGCAGTTGATGTAATAAGGTAGGAATGTCTGCCAGATGTTGGGATCAGGTAGTAATGTCTGTCAGATGTCGGAATAAGGTAAAAATGTCTGCCAGATGTTGGAATAAAGTAGTAATGTCTGTCAGATGTTGGAATATTTTAGAAATGTCTGTCAGATGTTGCAATCGGGCAGTAATTTTTGGCAGTTGATGGAATAAGGTAGGAATGTCTGCCAGATGTTGGGATCAGGTAGTAATGTCTGTCAGATGTTGGAATAAGGTAGTAGCCGAATGTCTGCCAGATGTTGGGATCAGGTAGTAATGTCTGCCAGATGTTGGAATAATGTATTAATGTCTGCCAGATGTTGGGATCAGGTAGTAATGTCTGCCAGACGTTGGAATACAGTAGTAATGTCTGCCAGATGTTGGAATATGGTAGTAATGTCTGCCAGATGTTGGAATAAGGTAGTAATGTCTGCCAGATGTTGGAATACAGTAGTAATGTCTGCCAGATGTTGGAATAAGGTAGTAATGTCTGTCAGATGTTGGAATAAGGTAGTCATGTCTGTCAGATGTTGGAATAAGGTAGTAATTTTTGGCAGTTGTTGGAATAAGGTAGGAACGTCTGCCAGATGTTGGAATATGGTAGTAATGTCTGTCAGATGTCGGAATAAGGTAGTAATGTCTGCCAGATGTTGGAATACAGTAGTATTGTCTGCCAAATGTTGGAATAAGGTAGTAATGTCTGCCAGATGTTGCACTAAGGTACTAATGTCTGCTAGATTTTGGAATATGGTAGTAATGTCTGTCAGATGTTGGAATAAGGTAGTAATGTCTGCC
Source organism: Paralithodes platypus (assembly GCA_032716605.1). Taxonomy (NCBI): domain Eukaryota; kingdom Metazoa; phylum Arthropoda; class Malacostraca; order Decapoda; family Lithodidae; genus Paralithodes; species Paralithodes platypus. The sequence continues at coordinate 2,345,801 of CM064498.1, read as the reverse complement.
AGATCGTGGGATCAGGTAGTAATGTCTGTCAGATTTTGGAATATGGTAGCAATGTCTGTCAGATGTTGGTATATGGTAGTAATGTCTGTCAGATGTTGCAATAAGGTAGTAGTGTCAGCCAGATGTTGGAATAAGGTAGTAATGTCAGCCTGATGTTGGAATAAGGTAGTAATGTCTGCCAGATGTTGCACTAAGGTACTAATGTCTGCTAGATTTTGGAATATGGTAGTAATGTCTGTCAGATGTTGGAATAAGGTAGTAATGTCTGCCAGATCTTGGGATCAGGTAGTAATGTCTGTCATATTTTGGAATATGGTAGCAATGTCTGTCAGATGTTGGAATATGGTAGTAATGTCTGCCAGATGTTGGAATAAAGTAGTAATGTCTGTCAGATGTTGCAATCGGACAATAATGTCTGCCAGATGTTGGAATAAAGTAGTAATGTCTGTCAGATGTTGGAATATTTTAGAAATGTCTGTCAGATGTTGCCGGGCAGTAATGTCTGCCAGGTGTCGGCATAAGGTAGTAATGTCTGCCAGATGTTTGAATAAAGTAGTGATGTCTGTCAGATGTTGGAATATTTTAGAAATGTCTGTCAGATGTTGCAATCGGGCAGTAAGTTTTGGCAGTTGTTGGAATAAGGTAGGAATGTCTGCCAGATGTTGGAATATGGTAGTTATGTCTGTTAGATGTCAGAATGAGGTAGTAATGTATTCCAGATGTTAGAATACACTAGTAATGTCTGCCAGATGTTGGAATAAGGTAGTAATGTCTGCCAGATGTTGGAATATGGTAGTAATGTCTGTCAGATGTCGGAATAAGGTAGTAATGTCTGCCAGATGTTAGAATACAGTAGTAATGTTTGCCAGATGTTGGAATAAGGTAATAATGTCTGCCAGATGTTGGAATATGGTAGTAATGTCTGCCATATGTTGGAATAAGGTAGTAATGTCTGCCAGATGTTGGAATATTTTAGAAATGTCTGTCAGATGTTGCAATCGGGCAGTAATATTTGGCAGTTGTGGGAATAAGGTAGGAATGTCTGCCAGATGTTGGAATATGGTAGTAATGTCTGTCAGATGTCGGAATGAGGTAGTAATGTCTGCCAGATGTTAGAATACAGTAGTAATGTCTGCCAGATGTTAGAATACAGTAGTAATGTCTGCCAGATGTTGGAACAAGGTAGTAATGTCTGCCAGATGTTGGAATACGGTAGTAATGTCTGCCATATGTTGGAATAAGGTAGTAATGTCTGTCAGATGTTGCAATTAAGTAGTAATGTCTGTCAGATTTTGCAATCGGGCAGTAATGTCTGCCAGATGTTGGAATATGGTAATAATGTCTGTCAGATGTTGGAATAAGGTAGTGACATTTGTCAGATGTTTATATTTTGTAGAAATGTCTGGCAGATGTTGGAATAAGGTATTAATGTCTGTCAGGTGTTGGAATAAGGTAGCAATGTCTGTGAGATGTTGGAATAAGGTAGTAATGTCTGCCAGTTGTTGGAATAAGGTAGTATTGTCTGCCAGATATTGGAATAAGGTAGTAATGTCTGCCAGATGGTGGAATAAGGTAGTAATGTTTGGCAGTTGTTGCAATAAGGTAGTAATGTCTGTCAGATGTTGAAATAAGGTAGTAATGTCTGTCAGATTTGGGAATAATGTAGTATTGTCTACCAGATGTTGGATAAGGTAATAAAGTCTGTCGTATATTGGATTAAGGTACTTTGATGTTCTTTTGTCTGCCCAATGTAGGCCTACATGTATATTTCCCTGTCTGTCCGATGTCTGTGTATGTTTGTCTGTTTGCCCAATGTACGTGTACGTTTTTCTGTCTGCCCGATGTCTGTGTATGGTTTTCCGTCTGCCCAATGTCTGTGTATGTTTTTTCTGTCTGCCCAATGTCCGTGTTTATTTTTTTGTCTGCTCGATGTTTGTGTATGTTTTTCTGTCTGCCCAATGTCTGTTTATGTTTTTTCTGTCTGCCCAATGTCTGTTTATGTTTTTTCTGTCTGCCCAATGTCTGTGTATATTTTTTATTATTATTTAGTTTTATTATTATTATTATATTATTTGATAATTATTATCATTATTATTATAGTCCATGAGCCAGGCCAGATATCGGTACCACCTGGGGTGACTAAACACGAATGGTACTAAAATGTTTATAGAGTGACTGTAAGTACACTAAGATATGATAGCCTTCTCGCACTGGTAGCTTAGTCTAATTTTTTTGATGCAATAGGGGCGCTACCCAAAAATAAAGATTTTTAGCGTGACGCTCGGCGTTTTCCTCATTTTCTTTAAAATCCATCACACAATCATCGCGAAACTTTGAACACCTATGTAGAATTATATTCTCTACCAGAGTTGTTCCTAGGTATTTTTCAAATTTCCTCATATTTCGGAATATACTCTATATTTTGGGTATTTTCCTCTAAATCTAGAATAAATCCTTAAATATGGGGAACATTGAAAAATATATTCTAACAGCTCTTGTAGCTTATTTGATTCTCTACAAGAATTATTCCGATGTGTATTTCAAGTTTCTCCATATTTAGGGGTTTATTTCATATTTGGGGATTTTTTGTTATATTTTGGGGATAATTTATTATTGGAAGGAGCAAACATATGTAGAGTGGTTTCCATGTAATGTGTTTGTTTGTTCATGGTTTAATGGTGATATTTTTTGCAGGTGTGTGTCGACTGTTTGACGGCAGGATGGAACCATCTGCGAGGAAGAGAGCACGGATCGACTGTATCATCCACTGCTCTGATGATGACAGCGATGCTCTGGTGTCACCACAGGATTTGGACTCCTGGAACACATTGCTCAGGGCTGCAGAAATCAGGCAGCATGATCCAGTCCTGGAAGCAGCCAAGGGCCTTTAAGAAGGAGGAATACCACACATACATTATCACCGTAAATGTCGTAGTCTCTTTACAATGAAGAAGTCACTGGATTCTATCCTTGCCAAGGGTGTCAAGATAGAATCAGCAAGCGTCGACCCCAGGAGGAGGGCATCAAGGGATGCCCCTAGTACTAGCAGGGTGTATGCCAAAGTATGTATCTTCTGCGAGAAGTCAAGCAAGTACATAAAAACAACAAAGACAAGGGAGCCACTCATACAGTGTGTTGAGCTACGAGCAGATGAGAAGATTCGCAGAGCAGCAATAAGGAAACTCAACCAGAGAATCCTTGGTTTAGTTAGCAGAGACCTTGTTGCTGCAGAGGGTCACTACCACAAGTCGTGCTACAAACTCTTCACAAAAGATGATTTCCCAGCGGCCGCCAGGTCGGGTGCAGGTGAAAATCAGGAAGAAAGCGAGGAAGCACGCTACGAAGAGGTTGAGACAGAAGCCCTCGAGGAACTCTGCTTGTATATAAGGACCAAATTATTCCCCAACCCAGAGGTACTGCCTATGACAAACCTCACATCTAGGCTTGAGAGATCCATGATGTCCCGTGGTATTATCCAACTGAAACCAGCGACAAAGAAACATGTTCGCCGAAAGATTAAAACCGAGTTTGGAGAATCACTACGCTTTGTCCCAGATGAGAAAGGAAAGCTTCTAATCTATCCACGCAGCCTCTCAATGGACGACCTTGCCCGCCAAGCACACAAAATGGCAAAAGACCTGCAAGAAGCAAGAGCAGCTAACTCTGAAGATGTCTTAACCAAAGCAGGAATGCAGCTGAGGAATGAGATCAATAAACAAGATGTGAGTCAGCCATGGCCTCCCGATACAGATCAGAATGTCATTCCTGCAGCAGTCACTCAATTCCTGCACACCCTGCTGACAGGAGAGTGTGAGTGTGAAACTCCCTCTGAAAGAGCTCAACGTCTTGCCACTTCCTTTGGCAGTGACTTGGTCTTTGCTGTTACCAGTGGCAAGACAAAACCACCCAAGCACGTACTGCTGACCAATGCTGTAAAGTCTTTGACAGGAAACACAGAACTGATCCGAACTCTGAATCGTCTTGGTCACTGTGTGTCTTACTCAATGTTTGAGGAGATCGATACAGCCCTTTGTATCCAGAAGCTGGAATGCTCAAAGGATGACATTCCACTGCCAGCAAACATCTACCCTGGTGTGTTCACAACCCTGGCCTGGGATAACATTGACCGACTTGAAGAGACCCTAAGTGGAGCAGGTACTTCTCATAGAGTCAATGGCATTGCTGTCCAGTCCAAGGTTGCAGGCTCTGTGCCAGAGAAAGTCCTGCCAGAGATTACCAAGTCCAAGATAAGAAGCATCACTCAGACATCATCAATGCTGCCAATATACAATGTTGGGCGGCGGGCAGGGCCACCTAGGATTGAGACTGCGTATGTCGACACTACCAAGGAATTTGCGAACCCAACAGACTGCGGTTGGATGACAGATGAGGACGGTAAGCTTGCCGTCAACTGGATGCGAGGCTCACCAGCACCAGATGCTGTTATGCAGCTACTGTCTTGCAAGTGTGTGCGGTCATGCGAACTCCCTAAGTGTACTTGCCTCAGCAATGGTCTAAAATGCACGGACATGTGCAGGTTACAGACATGTCAGAACAAGGCTATTGAAGAAGAGCCGGTGGCACAACAGTCAGATTCCGAGTCTGACGTAGATGATATTTAGGAGTAGTAATTTGCCATAATAGTATGTACAAGCCCATGGCATGCTTAGTGTGTATTTACAGGACTTGTATTAAATGTGACAATTACTATATGCATTTTGTTGACATTTAGGCATTCCTGTCCCCAAATTTGACATTTTAAAAAAATTCGGAATTTTCGGTAGGGTATGTCTATTCAAGAAGTGATAACGACCATTAAGCTACCAATGTGCAAGGGCTATCATATCAAAACATAAACTAGAGACATGTAGCAAGCTAAAAACACCTAAGAGAATTAGTCACCCCGGGTGGTACCGATATCCCAAAATTCGGGTCTTGGCTCATGGACTATTAGGGGTTTGAGCCCTGCGGGGAACCCCTATTACAATAATTAAATCTTCTTATTCTTCCAAATTGTTTTTCCACGCCGGTTTTTACGCATTAACTCCAGAACCGCTTTTTAGATCGGGACCAAACTTTCCCACAAGGCGCATTTTTGTATTGGGCAACTTTTGATATTCTAAAAATCCGATATAGCGGGCAAACAGGTCCATGGCAGCCGATTTCCCGAAAAATTTGAAACCTAAATACCGTCTCTCCCACTCATAGGAAATGATTGGGCTTTGGCATATGGACTCCACTACTAATGTTCCGCAAATGTTATGGAAAAGGTTTTGCTTTGCACGTGAGTTTTTTTCCGGCAATCTTGAAAAAACCTTGAAAATACTTAAAAATCCACATCTTGAAAACTACGCAGATGATCAAAGCCATGTTTACGTAGTTGGGTGAGGCTCGCAATTCCGAACGTTTTGGTACCAAAAGAATAGAAATTGGTTGAATAGTTTGGCTGCAGCATTGAAAACTGTCTATTCATAAATTACTTTAACACCGTGTGAGGTACCCACACAACGTTTTCAGTCTTCAATCTATAGGCTTCCCCGCATCCCCTAGTTTTGCTTAATAATAGTTATATTAATCATTCACATCCATAAATTTTTTAAATTTAACTCTCTCAAAATAGTCCCTACGAATTCCAGCAATTATTTAACCAACCTTCCTATACATACCTACCCTACCAAATAATAATGATAATTAAAATCTATTTTTGGTGATTAGCAGAGTATTGGCTAAAGTTTTTAACAATTCCTCCCTTTGCCAAATGCTTAGTTTAATAACAAAGTTCTAGACCTTCAATGTTTTGACATTTTTTGGTGTGGTGTGACTTACCTTTCCTCCTCCCTCAAACAGCAAGCAATGTCTTCAGGGGTTCAAGAGGATTGCATTCTTCCATAAAAATATATATAGTCCGGTTTTTACGTTTTTTACGCAATAACTCCGGAACTACTTGTCGGATTGGGACCAAACTTTGACACAAGGTGCATTTTTGTATTGGGCCTGTGGCAGCCTTTCACACCCAACCCATCTTGTCCTATCTAATTTTATGTTGAAGTCTATTGTTCTTGATCCCACTATAGGACTCGGTAGCCTATTCCACATATCTACAACTTTGTTACTAAACGAATAGAGGCAGATCCCTTACACACCCAGTCTCTCTTTGTCGCTCGTTTGTTTGCACACCGGTACAAATGAGGCAGATCCCTTACAAATGCAACTAAGATGAACATGGGAATCTGCAGAGAGACAAGTGGCCCACAAAAGGCAGATCCCTTTCACATCCAACCCATTTTGTCCATGACTATCTGATTTTATCTTGAAATTCTCTATTGTTCTTGATCCCACTATGGCACTAGGTAACCTATTTCACATATCTACGACTCTGTTACGAGAGAGGCAGATCCCTTACACAGCCAATCTCTCTCTCTCTCTCTTATTTGCACACTGGTACAAATGAGGCAGATCCCTTACACATGCTATCAAGATGAAAATGGGAGTCTGCAGAGAGCCGATTGGCCCACACACGACAGATCCCTTTCACACCCAATCCATCTTGTCCTATCAAATTTTATGTTGAAGCTCTATTGTTATTGATCCCACTATAGCACTCGGTAGCCTATTACACACATATACAGCTCTTTTACCAAGCGAATAGAGGCAGATCCCTTACACAGCCAATCTCTTTCTCTCTCGCTCTTGTTTGTTTGCACACCGGTACAAATGAGGCAGATCCCTTACACATGCAACCAAGATGAAAATGGGAGTCTGCAGAGAGCCAAGTGGCCCACATAAGGCAGATCCCTTTCACACTCAACCCATCTCATAAACGTTACCTGTTATTTACACTACTTACTATACACCCATGTTATCATATACCTGCAACCAAAACACAATTGTAAGAAATAGGAACGTAAGAAAATGGGAGTCTGTAGAGAGCCAATTGGCCCACACAAGACAGATCCTTTTCACACCCAACCCATCTCATAACAACTCTCTCATTTATCTCTGTCTTACTTACATTTATGACATCCTAGTCTCTCTCTCTCTCTCTCTCACAAATGAGAACATAAGAAAACCGGAGTCTGCAGAGAGCCGATTGGCCCACACATGTCAGATCCCCTTCACACCCAACCCATCCCTCACTCTCTCTCTCTCTCTCTCTCATATTTATCGCTATCTTCCTTACGTTTACGACATCCTATTCTCTCTCGCCATACTCTCTCTCCCTCACAAATGAGAACATAAACAAATAAGAAAACGGGAGTCTGCAGAGAGCCGATTGACCTACACATGGCAGATCCCTTTCAAACCCAACCGATCTCGTTCTATCTAATTTCAAGTTGAAGCTCTATTGTTCTTGATCCCATTATAGCACTCGGTAGCCTATTCCACATATCTACAACTCTGTTAGTAAACGAATAGAGGCAGATCTATTATACAGCCAATCTCTCCCTCTCTCGCTCGTGTTTGTTTGCACAATCTGTTCCTTCTGTAGTTTCTCCATGCCCGATAAGTTAAATGATCTTTTGATATCTGTGACACAGCTCTTGTATCCAACACAATACCCTGCTTGCAAAACCGCTCGAACCCCGGACAACGTTGCTTGCAACTTTAATTATTAATATTATTATTATTATTATTTTTATTTGTTTTATTATTCTTATTATTATTATTATTATTATCATTATTATTATTAGTAGTAGTAGCAGTATTATCATTATTATTATTTATATTATTATATCTGAGCCAAACTACACAGGGTTGCCTACTAATTGTCTGGGTCGCTGTGCCACCATAGTTAATAGGGTTGAAATTGTAGGTGTTCAAGACATGTATGGCTCCCTAGGGGTCCTATTAATGGTAGGGTACAGTGCGCATACCCTTATTATCTCACACTCTCTCTCTCTCTCTCTCTCTTGCTCGCTCTCACACACACTCTCTCTCTCTCTCTCTCTCTCTCTCACTCTCACGCTCACTCTCTCTCTCTCTCTCAAACACACATACGCACGCACACACACCAATGCATTCATACACATATGCAAGCAGATATACATGTAAACATTCACACACAGGATTAAATACACATGCTGACACACACACACACACACACACACACACACACACACACACACACACATGCATTCACACACATATGCAAACAGATATAAATGGCAACATTCACACAGGATTAAATACACATTGACACACACACACACCCACACACAAATGCATTCACACACATATGCAAACATATATAAATGTCAACATTCACAAAGGATTAAATACACATTGACACACACACACACACACACAAACACTCATACTCACACAAACGCACACCCATATTCCTCTTCTGGAATATTGCGTTCAATCCTGGTGACCTTATTATACAAAATATATAGACAAACTGGAGCGAGTTCAACGTAGAGTTACCAAAATTATTCAGTGTTTGAGGAACAAACTATATGAGGAGCTTCTTGAGGAATTGATTTTTTTCCCCTTAACACAGCGGACATTAAGAGGTGACTTAATTCAAGTTTTCAAGATCATCAAAGGCATCGACAATTTGAATTACAGCAAGTAATTTACAATCAACTCGTCAAATTACACAAGGGGAAATGGTTACAAAATCATTGGTAAATCATTTAACTCGCATGAATCTAAGAACTTCTTCTTTAATCGAGTTGTCAATCTGTGGATTGGGCTTCCCCGAGATGTAATAGACTGTAACACCGTTGATTCTTTTAAAGTTCGCCTAGACAAGCAACTTGCCTAAAACCCACGGATAACTGCATTTGTAAATTAATACATTATTTCCTTAGTATTGTATTGTTATTTTATTAACCTAATTGAATTCACACTTTATCATATCCTCTCTGAGAAACTGTTGGGCGATTAACTTAGAGAGCAAGTAACCTCAAAGGGTCGCAGGATCTGTTGTTGCTTGATTTCCTTTGTACTCCTCTTTACTCCTTTGTTAGTATGCAGATAGGCACGCCCCCACATATTATGCTTGCGCAAATTATTATTTGTACCCACGTGAATGCATCAATAGAATAACAATGCATAAATTAATACATACATATATAATTCCATGCATTAATTGAAGCTATCAATTAAACATCAATAGATATCGTACGTGCATGAACATTCATTACTTATTGTATTATTCACACACGCATTAATTCCCAAACACATACACACACACAGATTCACAAACATACACACGTTCAGAAACACATACGCACACATAGACACACACATACACATTTACATAAACGCATACACACACATTTATAAACAAACAGACACACTCACATTTATAAACACATGCACACATTGATAAATTCACACACACACACACACACACTGAAAGTCACCCAAAGCAGCGACTGTAAACTAATATCCAAAAATATCCCTTATTGGAACCTGCGTGATTTTCGAGGAACGGCAAAGTGACATATCAAAACCGAGAGAGAGAGAGAGAGAGAGAGAGAGAGAGATTTTTTTTACATGGCTACACTGACCACAAAGGCCTTACGAACGAAGCAAGGTGGTCAGATTATTCTACAAAGATAGAACAGGAGAGAGTGATAGTTACACAGAGTTACACATATACTCAGACCACACAGACCTTGCTGTCCCAACTAGGTTGTCCGGCCTTAATACTTCTAGACAGGGACAGTTTATAGTGGAAGAATAGGACAGTAAAGTAGAAGGCTCTATCACCACCCTCCGGCTAATAAGCCGTACCGGAAGATTAGATGAAGTGTAACCTTATGGGTCAGGAAATGCCCACAAGGAAAGTTGTTATATAGTATAGATACAAATTAGTTTGAAAGGGAAATTACACATGCCTATTGATTAATTCATATCAATCCAATCTTCATCAGATGATCGTCCAGTCTTTTCTTAAACGTATCAATAGAATTACTGTCGACCACCTCCCTTGGTAAACTATTCCACTCTTTAACCACATTGTATGTGAAGAAATTTTGTGTCACATCTAAGGATGCCTTTTTTCTAATTAATTTCATTCCATTACCTCGGGTTGCAGCATTGTTATTAATCGTGAACAGTGCACTGATATCTACTCTGTCAAATCCTTTAAGTATCTTAACAAAACTCGATAAGTTGGCCTTGCAGCCTTCGTTTCTTAAGTGAGAACAAATTTAATTGCTTTAGTCTTTCATAATATGGCTTGTTTTTTCAGAGAGGGAATTAGCTTAGTTGCTCTACGCTGCACAGATTCGAATTTTTTTCTTTCTTTCTTGAGATACAGGGACCAGGACTGAACGCCATATTCAAGATGGGGTCTAAGAATGCTTTTGAATAACGGCAAAATAATGTTTTCGTTTTTATAGGTAAAATTTCGTTTGATAAATCCCAAGGCTTTGTTAGCTTTATTTGCCGCAGCCGCACATTGCTCTGAGGATTTTAGGTTTTCTGATATTATAACCCCAAGATTTTTAACCTTCGATTCTACTTTTATTGGCTGGCCTTTCATTTGATAATCATACTTTTTGTTGTTTGAACCAACGTGCAAAATTTGACATTTGTCAACATTAAAGGTCATTTGCCACTTTTCTGACCATTCCCCTATTTTGCGTCGGACTGTAGGCTATTTCTGTCTTCCTCACTCAAGACTTTATGTTCCCTATTTTTGTATCGTCAGCAAATTTGGTGATAAAGTTATTCAGAGCTACATCACTATCATTTATATATATGATAAATAAAATCGGACCAAGGACCGATCCTTGAGAGAGAGAGAGAGAGAGAGAGAGAGAGAGAGAGAGAGAGAGAGAGAGATGTCAAAAATATATAGAGATAACCCAATCCTCCCACAGTGATCAGAGGCATGTAACCCGGCTTTGATACTACTAACGATGTATATTCCCCCATGAGCTATATCTCACTCCTTCCCTCTAACTCTCTCTTCAGGCTCTCCTCCCGCCCTCTGCGCCCTCCGACGCACCTCTTTGATCCGTGTGCGGGGTAGGAATGGATGGGCGGAGGATATATGCCGGGTATTGAGGTACAGTCACTCATAAAGATTCATGGACGTCGCCTATTATTCATTATGGAGGTATAGGTACAGTCATGAGCCATAACACCTGCACAACCGTTTGCATCTTTGAATCTTTAAGGGGTTAGTTCTTTGTTTTTGGTCTATATATTTATTTATTAGTTTATGTTTTAGTTTCCTCGCTAGACCTCCATCAAGCTTAGAAAAACACCCCCTAGACCCCCTTTCAAGATAAATTTGTAAATTTTTCGGTAGAAAAATGTGCCGGCCAGAGGCCGGTTCCTTTTAAATTAGAGGCTCGCTATCGCTCGCCAGAAAAAATCGACACCTAAAGGCCACGAAAGGTTTTAATTTTGACACAATAATGAGCTAGGGAATAAGTGTGGAAATTCACAGCCCTTTAGCTTTAGCCCTTTTTGAGTTACAGAGGTTAGGGGTCACGATTTCTGACCTACCTTTAATCAACGGATTGTAGACGGCAATGATAAATCATCTGACCATGTGTTACAAGCTTGTTCTACTTTTCTTAAGGAAGAGATAGTCGCTTTTTCTGGACCTCCTTCTCCCTCATGTTTAGCATATCAGTTTCGAGATTTTAAGACGTTCGTTCCGTTAGTTTGGCTATTTTGAGACATTGCGCCTCATTTCTTTGTCAATATTAACCCTTTCACGCACATATGACGTAGAGGTTGCCAGATTGTCAATAAGAAATAGAGTTCTCTCACTCTTATAATTACCTCTCCAAAATTAGTTTTCTGCCCACAGCTAACTCAAAGACAACTGCAGAGGTTGAAGAAACTAAACTAAAGGTTTCTAAATACCCCTGATGGTATTTAAAGGCTTTAAAGTATCCCTAATAGGCTCAAATTCGCGTCATATGTCGTAGAGGGTTAAGACCTCTCATGTCATTTAGGTCCCGATGTTTTCCCGGCGAGCGATAGCGAGCCTGTAATTTTAGAAAGAAAAATGTACAAAATTATCTTGAAAAGGTGTTTAAGGGATGGTTTGTAATGCTTGATTTAGGTTTAGCGAGGAAACTCAAAAATAAATAAAGAAATAAATGTATACATAAAAAAGCCAGCACTACCCCCTTAATGTAAGTTATTTTTCGTAATTTGTTCGTGTTCTATAATATATACAAGATTTGTTATTAACTTATAATATTTGTGATTTTTCTTTGTTATTTATTTATGCTCGTGATGCTATGTTATTAATGTACGGCATAGTCCGTATTTATGCTCGTGATGTTATGTTATTAGTGTACGGCATAGTCCGTATTTAGGTCTACCAATGCAGTTTTTTCACATTTTCATTCTATGCAATTTTTCCTAGGCTTTATGAAATTATTGTAATTCACTATGATATTAGTGTAATCTTAGACGTGTGTGTGTGTGTATCATTATAATCGCTCTCTCTCTCTCTCTCTCTCTCTCTCTCTATCTCTCTCTCTCTCATATATATATATATATATATATATATATATATATATAATGTGTTTCTAATCTCTCAGTGGGGTTCGAACCGCCGACCGTCAGGACGATAGCCGACGCTTTAATCAACTACACCACGGCAGTCTAAAAGACACTCAACCCTCTATCCTATTTATGTTAGGGAGAAGGGAAACCCACTAGGCGAATATATTTCAATTCATACCTAGTCGTAGGATCCATATTCCAGAATACCATACAAGGATTTCTGAGTGTCCCAACGCAACTCGGGCCGAAATTGATTTCATTTAATTCTAACCCACCAAGCATGAGAGTTACAAATATTGAGTATATATCACAAATACACGTGAGCCAATAAATGTTTCTAATCTCTCAGTGGGGTTCGAACCGCCGAGGTGCAAAGACGGACTGGGCTCGCTTTAAACGGCTTTATCGTCCTGACGGTCGGCGGTTCGAACCCCACTGAGAGATTAGAAACATTTAGTGGCTCACGTGTATTTATGATATATACTATATATATATATATATATATACCGGTATATATATATATATATATATATATATATATATATATATATATATACCGGTATATATATATAAACCCTATCCAAGTCGAGATAGCGGAGGTTAACGTAATTTCTAAGTAGTTTGTGACTTGAACTCTCTCGAGGAATGGTTGCCAACTCGATTTACTACAAAGAGAGAAAGAGAGAGAACGAAAGAGAGTGGGATGGTCGATAAGAGATAGATTACCGGAAGAGAGAAGCAAGATACAATTAAAGAGAGAGAGAGAGAGTGAGAGAGAGTGAGTGGGACGGTCGATAAGAGATAGATTGCCGGAAGAGTAAAGCAAGATACAATTAGAGAGAGAGAGAGAGAGAGAGAGAGTGAGAGTGAGTGAGTGGGACGGTCGATAAGAGATAGATTGCCGGAAGAGTAAAGCAAGATACAATTAGAGAGAGAGAGAGAGAGAGAGAGAGAGAGAGAGAGAGTGAGAGTGAGTGGGACGGTCGATAAGAGATAGATTGCCGGAAGAGAGAGGCAAGATACAAATGAGAGAGTGAGAGTGAGTGGGACGGTCGATAAGAGATAGATTGCCGGAAGAGAGAGGCAAGATACAAATGAGAGAGAGAGAGTGAGAGAGAGAGAGAGAGGGGGGGGGGGAGGTGCAAAGACGGACTGGGCTCGCTTTAAACGGCCATCTATTTCTCTCTCCTGTTTCACCTCCCGGAATGGCTGCTCTTAAGTGTTTTATGATGTATGTGACTGTACCGTAGAGCGGGCTGAGCGAGAGAGAGAAAGGGAGAGAGAGAGAGAGAGAGAGAGAGAGAAAGGGAGAGTGAGAGTGAGGGAGATAAATTGAGAGAGTGAGTGAGTTTGGAATATGATAATTGTACATGTAAAAGCGTCCTGTGAATATATATACAGTATATATATATATATATATATATATATATATATATATATATATATATATATATATAAACAAATTAACATATAGTTGATGACAATAATGTGTGGGCATGTAATGCATATGTAGTTCAAAATTCGTAACCAAGTCTATCTATATATCTATCTATATATCTATCTATATATCTATCTATATATCTATCTATATATCTATCTATATATCTACAGTATATACTCAGGCCCAATCCTCACTTTTCCTATTTTTTTTTTATTTTTTGACCACCATATATAAAATCACGAAAGGTGTACGAATTAATGTAGCCAACTGTACAGCCTACGTAGCTAGATGTATAGAAAATATGAGCAGTGATACAGGCACACACACAGACAGACACTTAAAGCTTATAGCCTGTACAGAAGTCATGGAACAATAAAGTTTAGAGCAGTACAACCAGGGCAGAACGGAACACTTAGCGGCGGGACCTAATGGACAGTTTAACTTTAACTGTATGTTAACTGTGGCTGGTCTCTCTGGAGCCACCCTTATTATTTTTTGTTTTCGATTACAAGACGTTTTAATTATTATCAGTATTTATTATTTTTGTATTTATTATTTTGTGTTGTTTTCGATTATAAGACGTTTTAGTCGATTCAGGTGTGAAACCTGCAATTAAAAATTAAACCGGCCTTCGGCCTTGACATTTATTTCTGCCGAAAATGTAAACATTTAGCTTGAAGAGGGGCTGTAATGGTTGGGGGGGGGGGGGAGGGGGGGGGGTTATTATATGTTCGCTGTATGGGAGTTCTGGGGAGGCGTTTGGACAAATGACTATAACATTAAAGATATATACGTATATAGACAGTTCATACAGTAATACCATATGTAAATCATAATAATAACGTTTAGAGAAATACGACCAGAGTGACACAGAACGCTTAGCGGCTAAATGTGAACGTCAAGCCATTAACCCTTTCTGCACGATCACGCCCCTTTTACCTTTGATTTTGGCTAGTATTAGATGATTTTATGCAGCTTAAGAATTACCTATGCCATTCTAAGTACGTAGTCACCCATTTGAGTCCTAGAGGTAGATTATAAGTTAAATAAATTCGTCTAATGGTAAACAGAAGATGACTAAGTGACATCATCGTGCTAAAAGGGTTAACTTCTTCAGCACGATTACTTATTTTAACATCATATTCTTGCTATAATTAACCCTTTCAGTATTCCATATATATATATATATATATATATATATATATATATATATATATGTGTTGGCTATCAAAAGGCAAGGTTTCGATAGGTGCTAAGAATTTATGAAATTGGAGGAAATTTGTTAAGATCAGTCAAGAGTTTTTATGAAGAGAGCAGAGCGTGTGTTGCAATAGGAAATGAGTTGAGTGGATGGTTTGAGGTAAATGTAGGTCTGTGACAGGGTTGTGTAATGTCGCCATGGTTGTTTAATGTATAATTATATGGATGGTGTGGTGAGGGAGGTAAAAATGAGAACTATGGGTAGAGGATTGGGTTTAGTAGGAAAGAATGGTGGAGATTGGGAGTTCAATCAGTTGCTGTTTGCTGAGGACACAGCATTGGTGGTGGATTCTGAGAAGAAGCAGCAGCGATTAGTCAAAGAGTTTGGTGTGGTATGTTGGAGGAGGAAGCTGAGGGTGAATGTCAATAACAGTAAAATGATGGTGTGTGATAGAGGTGCTCGTAGGATAAATCTAAATGTGCGGCTGGATGGAGAATTACTGGAACAAGTGGAGTGTTATAAATATCTGGGAGGAGTGATAAGCAGGGACGCAGAGGTGGAAATGGAGGTAAGAAAGAGAGTATGTGAAGGAAGGAAAGTTTTCGATGCAATGGGAAGTATGTGGAAGGTGAGAAATCTCGGATTGAATGCTAAAAGTGCAATGTATCGAGGGATAGTTGTACCAACAGTGATGTATGGGGCTGAGACATGGGCTCTGAAGACACAAGAGAGAAGAAAGTTGGATGTGATGGAGATGAACTGCTTGAGGAGTATGTGTAGAGTGACACATAGAGACAGATTGAGGAATGAAGAGGTAGGTAGGAGAGTGGGACAGCAGGAACCCTTGTCGGCCAGAGTGGACATAAGGGTGCTGTGCTGGTATGGAAATATTGAGCAATTTTTTTTTTATTTTTTTTTTTTGGGGGGGGGGGGGAGATGAAAGACTTACAAAGACAGTATATGAATCAGATACTAGAGGAGGTAGAGGAATATGAAGACCTCGGTTGAGATGGAGAGATGGTGTAGTACAAGCGTTGGAGGGTAGAGGGATGACTGTAGAACAGGCAAGAGAAGTGGTAATGAATAGGAATGAATGGAGAATGCTTGTGAATAGATGAGTGATAACATGGTCGTTGGGAGAGGGAGTTGGGTGCCAGTTGGGCTAGATAATAATCCGTCAGGCGCCTGGCCCGGGGAACCGATGTATATGAAGAGTCATGCCTGGATGTGTGGTGGGCGGGCATTGTGGTGTGCTTCGCTACATGTCTGCTAGTTATCCTTGGTCTCTAGGTCTTCTCCTAGGCGACTTAGATGTGTGTGAATTTGTATTTTGTTTTGTATGTTGTGTTGTATCTGTTCGGGCTCTGTCTCGAGTCGGCCACCCCCAGCTATAGGGTATGTGCCTGATTATATACTGTACATACATTCATACATACATCAATAAGCAAATGTATTAAGTTTTATTTGTTTATTTATTTATTTATGTATTTATTTTGATTTGGACCCTAGACCTCCATCAACCCCCATCGATATAATTTGTACATTTTTCTATCTCTATTGGTTTGTCTTAATTTGAATAAAGCTAAATACCGCAACAAAAACATTGGCTGAAATTTTAGATCAGGATGGATTTTTCGCCCGTTCTCTTAACTCCCGAAAAAACATTTGATTTTTTAGAGCGCAAGGAGCTTACGTTTTTCTACCAAGTTCTCTATGTTTTATGCATTCTCTATTGTTTTAGTTTTTTTTTAATCTCTCCACCCCCCACCCCCCCCACACACACAATGCTACTTTCCATAAGCAAAACAATATTCTCTAGTACACCAACAACCACACGCACACACATGTAAGCAGATACTTACACACACCACAACAACACACACACACACAACAAAACAACACACACACACACACACACACACACACACACACACACACACACACACACACACACCACAACAACACACACACACACAACAAAACAACACACACACACACACACACACCACAACAACACACACAAACACCACAACAACACACAAAAACCACAACAACAACACACACACTCACACACACACCACAACAACACACACACACACACACCACAACAACACACACAAACGCACAACAACACACACAAACATCACAACAACAACAACACACACACACACACCACAACAACACACACACACCACAACAACACACACACCACAACAACACACACAAACACACCACAACAACACACACACTCACACCACAACAACATACACACTCACACCACAACAACACACACACTCACACCACAACAACACACACACACACACACCACAACAACACACACACCACAACAACACACACAAACACACCACAACAACACACACACTCACACCACAACAACACACACACACACACACCACAACAACACACACAAACACACACACACACATCACAACAACACACACACCACAACAGCACTCACAAACACACCACAACAACACACACACACACAAACACACCACAACAACACACACACTCACACCACAACAACACACACACACACCACAACAACACACACACACATCACAACAACAACACACACACACACAATCACATCACAACAACAACACGCACACATATACACACACACACACACACACACCAAAACAACAAACGTCTCATATTATCCAATCCCCAAAACACGAAAACATCTCTCCTATCTCCTTCCCACCGTCCGGCTTTTCCCGATTAACTCGGCATTATCCGGATTTACGCCAATTACCGAATCAGAATTTTAATGAACATCCCCGAGGTTCGTTTTTATAACTACTAATATCCACAATAATTAGCCGGCCACTTAGGAAGGAGAGAAATATACTGACTTAAGGGGAGATGGTCGGTTTTTCTGGACACCCTTCGCCCTCGTGCTTAGCTTCTAAGTTTTTCAGATTTTAAGACGTTCGGCTCATTAGCTTGGCGAATTAAAAACCTTTCGCAACTTTTCTTTGTCATTATTAAGACTGTTAGTGTCATTTAGGTGCCAGAGTTTTTTTCCCTGGCCAGCGATAGCGAGCCTGTAATTTAGGAAGAACCTCTAGGTTGTTTTTTTAAGCTGGATGGAGGTCGAGGGAGGAAACTAAAACAATAAAAAATACATAAATCTGTTAGCTAATTATTAATTCATACCCCCTTAATCCGTTTTTCATTTGGCCGCTCATCTTGATTTATTTAACATATACGCT
This sequence comes from Paralithodes platypus, assembly GCA_032716605.1. Lineage (NCBI taxonomy): Eukaryota > Metazoa > Arthropoda > Malacostraca > Decapoda > Lithodidae > Paralithodes > Paralithodes platypus. The sequence goes on along the minus strand of CM064498.1, from coordinate 2,327,425 downwards.
GTTATAGTTGATAAGCTGCGGGATTATTATTATTAGAGGAATACGGGTTTTATTCGGATTGGTGGTTCGTCCGCATTAAACCATATATATTTGTTCCACCCGGACAGTAAGCTTTATATAGTTAAATGTTCTGCAGTGGGAATGTTGTGTGTGTGTGTGTGTGTGTGTGTGTGTGTGTGTGTGTGTGTGTGTGTTTTTCTCTCTCTCTCTCTCTCTCTCTCTCTCTCTCTCTCTCTCTCTCTCTCTCTCTCTCTCTCTCTCTCTCTCTCTCTCTCTCTCTCCTAGAAAAAATAAAAGTATGGTAAGCGGGGATGCATATTTATCGTGTAATAATACATTTAAACACAATCAATAATATAGGAAAAAATCGATGATAACAAAAGAAAGTCTTTATGTTATGAATATGTAATGCAATACAACTGAAGCTTAATACTTTTAAGGGGAGATTTCCACTTGAGGGATTTTTTTCTGGACCCTTTTCTCCCTCATGTGTAGCCCCATTCATTTTGAGATTTTAAGACGTTAGCCCTAGTAGTTTGGACATTTTAAGACATTTTGACTCATTTCTGTCAATTTTAAGACCTTTCGTGCCATTAAGGTGTCGATTTTTTCCTGGCGAGCGACAGCGGGCCTGTAATTTAAGAGCAACCGGCCTTCGGCCGGGAAATTTTGTCTACCGAAAAATGTATAAATTTATCTTGAAGGGGGGTTTAGGGGGTGTTTTTCTAAGATTGATGGAGGTCTAGGGAGGAAACTAAACAAATATATGAATAAATGAATTAATAGACCAAACAAACGGTCAGTCTCCCCTTACATGGAGATATAAAAACAAAAGCGTCTGGCCAAAAGATAGCAAGTTTTTAAAATGTAATTAAAGAAATACCCGGATAGAGCCAAGTTTGTGAATTTTTAATTTTGCATTTATTAAAACACCGGAAGCCATTGTTTCCGTGCAGGGGAGGGTTAATTTGCTCACACACAGACACACACACACATACACGCATACACACACACACAACCACACACACACAACCACACACAGACACACTCACACACATAGCCTACATACACACACATACACACACTCCCCGTGGCGTAACGGATAGCGCGTCTGGCTCACAACCAGAAGGTCCTAGGTTCGAGACCCGGGCGGGGAAGAGACATTTGGGCGAGTCTCCTAACGGTGTAGCCTCTGTTCACCTAGCAGTATAAATAGGAACCTGGTATAAGTGGACGAAGTTGTGACGTCCCATCTGGGGTTGGTGATCGGTTACAAGGTGAGATGGGTATCGTACTGGTCAACCTAAGCTACTGGTCAACCTAAGCCTTCGGGTGAGACTGGTACCGTAGTGAGAATGGTACCGTACAGATTAAGCCTAAGCCTTCGTTTCCAGATGTCGCCAATTGGCTAAAATAAAGACTACACACACATCCACAGCCATTCCAACGATACATAAATACTTAACATACATTTCACGCAATACATTCCCAGTTAAGGAGGCGCGATAATAATGAGCTTAGCTCGCATTGCGTGGATTCCCCTTGACGAACAAGCGAGTGAATTACACACACACGCACACAAACACACACACACACACATACGTACAGACAGTACGATCTGCAGTTAGGTATTTACTGCATATGTATTGGCAGTGTCTCATACTTCAGATCACCTCTGGAATCCCGTAAAGATGGAGAAGTTTCAATAATACTGTACCGGCAATGTTTCAATAACCCCCTACTGTACCGGCAATGTTTCAATAACCCCCTACTGTACCGGCAATGTCTTTTGTACTATACTCTATCCATATTTATACGATTTTATGCAGCTTAGGAAGGATCTGTGGTAGCAAAAAGGGTTCAGTTAGATATTTCGAAGCCTGTTAATTGCTGGAAGCTCTTTTAAAAGCAAATACAATCATCTACTATAATATATTTGCTGTAAGTAGGCGAGAAATCATGACCTCGAACCTCTGTAACTAAAAAAACAACTAGAGTAATCGAGCTATTATTTCTACCATTTGGGAAGAGTCAGGCAAGAAATAGATGGGGAAATGTACAGCCAATTTGCGCTAGCCCTTTTTGAGTTACAGAGGATAGAGGTCATGAATTCTCGCCTACTTCCATCGAATAGACTATAGTAGCCAGAATATAGTTAAAAGGACGGCACCGGTACTGAACGGGTTAATGTCTCAATGTTAACCTTTTCAAGCTCCAATACGCATTTCTTTTCTGTTTTCTGGTAATTATTAGACGATTTTATTCAGATTAGGAAGGGTATATGGGAGTCAGAGGGTTGATTGAGCTAGTCTTTACCGTTTTAATACCCGCAGATCCTTCCTAAGCTGCATAAAATCGTCTAATGATAGCCAAAATAAACTGCTAAAACGCGTCAGAGCTTCAAGGAGTTAAAAGAGCTCTTGAGATAATAACAACGACTTAAATTTAATAACCACCGTGCTGCATCATACACACACACATACAATATATATTTATATACCCATCCATCCACCACACCCCATTCGACATCACACACAAATACACTTACACACACATATGACACACCCCACCAGAAACGCACACACATATACACCACCCAACAGGAACACACACACACACACATGACAAACCCCGTCACACACACACACACACACACACACACACACATACACAGGGCACCTCACGGTCGCATGTGACCTCGTAGTTAAGGTAGAATAAATATTGTACTGTACCTAGGTTTAAGAAAAACTCTGTAGATTTTCATCCTCAGGGCTGCAATGAACAATTAACCAACAATTATTATTTTGTATTATTATACAAAAACACACACACATACACCACTCACACCCGACACATCTAAGCTGACAGCCTTAACAAAAAATGCCACCTTTGTTATAATTATCTCCTGCCCTTAAGGGGAGTTTTTTAGTTGATTCCCTAGACTTCCATCAAGCTTAAAATTACTGCCCCTTGACCCCCTTTCAAGATAAATTTGTACATTTTTCGGTAGAAAAATGTCCCGGCTGAAGGCCGGTTCCTCTTAAATTACAGGCTCGCTATCGCTCGCCAGGATAAAATCGACACCTGAATTGCACGAAAGGTCTTAATATGGGGTGAAAGTTCTTAAAATCGCTAAACTAATGGGGCAAACGTTTTATAATATCAAAAGCAATGGGGCTAAACATGAGGGAGAAAGGGGTCAAGAAAAAAATCCCTCAAGTGGAGATCTCCCCTTAAGAGAAACCCAAACATCAACTTAGCGTGGCAGAAAAGATAACAGAGCTTCATTACTGGGAAAGGGTATTAATTTGGCTTACATCATTATTTATAAGTGCAGCAGAGGCTCCCCCGTCGTGCCGTAAGCCTCTTTGTCAGGGATATCCGCCATTATTTACGTACAGAATCACCTCTCTGCTATATTAATGTCGAGTTACATTACAGATAACTGCATACTAGTTCATTCAGGATAGAGACAGTTATATAACTTATGATTAATTCAAGTTTATTTTATGGATAGCTGCATACTAGTTTATTCAGGAAAGAGAACGCTATATAAAGTATGATTAATTCAAATATATATTATGGATAACTACATACTAGTTCATTCAGAAAAGAGACAGCTATATACATTTTTATAAAAGTTTGTTATGGATAACTGCATATTAGTTAATTCAGGAAAGAAACAGCTATAGAAATTATAATTCATCGAGCTGTCAAGTTTAAGCAGTGTGTCTTTCTTTTCTGCATGTACAGTCAAGAGCATGAATGGCGATGCAGCCATTTGAATCAGTTTCGAGCGCAAACGAGACAATACAATACTTTACTGTGACCCAAATGCTTCAGAACTTGGCTTTAAAGGTTTAAATATTTGATTTGTTGTAACCTTGTATATGCTAATGAATGTTCTTATAGCTGTTAATATATTTAATTGGTCATGTGTTCCAGTAAGAAAAAGTTCATTCTAACAGTAATATGCTAGATTATATTATCCTCTCTCCATGGCTGCTTATTTCTCTACTCCCCCCCCCCCCACCTCTAACTCTCTCTCTCCCTCTCTCTTAGAGGGCCTTTTGCTTTGCTATCCTTTGTCTAACACAGCTGAGGTATATGGGTATGAACCATTTTTAATTTTAAGGCCAGAACACCTCGTATCGGCCAAGTGATCTGTGTGGTCTGTGTATCTATGTAGCACACAGACTTATTTTAAACATTCACTCTCACTTTTACTCACACACGTACACACACTTTCTCTCTCTCTCTCTCTCTTTCAAACTAATTTCTTCCTATACTATATACAAACTTTCCTTGTGGGCATTTCCTGACCCAGAAGGTTACACTTCATCCTGTTTTTCGGTACTCTTTTTTTAGTCGGAGGGAGCGGAGGGTGGGGAAAGAGCCTTCCACTTTACTGTCCTATTCTTCCACTATAAACTGTCCCTGTCTAGTAGTATTAAGGCCGGACCACCTAGTTCGGACCGCAAGGTCTGTGTGGTCTGAGTATCTGTGTAACCCTCTGTAACTCTCTCTCTCTCCACATTCGGCCGACTATAGCATCCATCATAAGCCTTGTGATGTTTGGTACCGGAATCATTGAAATCCCTCTCCATCCTCCCTTTTACTGTCCCGCCCCCATTGTTCAGGCTTTAAGGGAGCCCACCTCGCTTTTTTTCTCTTTCTCTCCCTCTCTCTTTGGCTTGTATCCATTCGGCCCTATTCAGCCTACTGTTTTGACACGTTTACCCCCATCCAGGTGTCAATATTTTCCTGGCGAGCGGTAGCTAGCCAGAATATATATATATTTTTGTTTTAACAGCAAGCTAAGTTTATACATTTTTCGATAGAAAAATGTCTCCGGCGAAGTCGGATTTCTCCATACAATGCTGGCTCGCTATCGCTCGCCAGGAAGAAATATACACCTGGATGGCGATAAACATCTTAAACATCCAGTTGGCTGAATGGAGCCGAATGGATACAAGCCAGGGAAAGAGAGAAAAGGAGAGAAAGATACAACAAGCCGGTGATCCCCCTTAACCCCATCCCAACAATAAATGGAAGGGCAAAGAGACAAAGGCAATCGACCTGCAAGCTGGAAATGGCTGCAGGTGTCACGGTGGAGAGAGAGAGAGAGAGAGAGAGAGAGAGAGAGAGAGAGAGAGAGAGAGAGAGAGAGAGAGAGAGAGAGAGAGAGAGAGAGGATAATTATTCAGACAGACAATCGTACATGCACATTTCCACATTAACACTAAAACTCTCTCTCTCTTTCTTTCTCTCTCTCACACACACATACACCCCCACACACACCCCCACCCACACACATACACCCACAATATACACACACGCTCACACATACACCCACACATACACCCACACACACGCCCACACATACACCCACACATACACCCACACATACACCCACAATACACACACACGCCCACACATACACCCACCCACCCACACACATACACCCACAATACACACACACGCCCACACATACACGCCCCCCCCCCCCCCCCCCACACAGCAAATACATAGCAATGACAGCAGTACCGTAGTAGCTAGAACTCCCGCGTTGAGTACTTTCCCATTATGCATTATTCATATTGAAGTGAGCACGTGAATGGCTTTGAAGTGGGTACGTGAATGGCTTTGAAGTGGGTACGTGAATGGCTTTGAAGTGGGTACGTGAATGGCTTTGAAGTGGGTACGTGAATGGCTTTGAAGTGGGTACGTGAATGGCTTTGAAGTGGGTACGTGAATGGCTTTGAAGTGGGTACGTGAATGGCTTTGATGTTTCGTTTTATTCATTTATTTTACATCTATTTTGTTTTTCTCCATGGAATTCATCTGACCAATGCTTCTCAATACTTTTCCATAAGCCTGCATTTCTCTCTGTTATTTCTGTTGTTGGAGGGGTATATTTAAGGGGAGGCAGACCGTTTTTCTGGACCCCCTTCTCCCTAATGTTTACCCCCACTAGTTTTGAAATTATAAATCGTTCGGCCCATTAGTTTGGCGATTTTAACACCTTTCCCCCCATTTTGTTGTCAATTTTAAGACCTTTCGTGCCATTTAGATATCGATGATTTCCTGGCGAGCGATAGCGAGCCTGCAATTTTAAGAGTAACCGGCCTTCGGCCGGGATATTTTTCTACCGAAAAATTTACACATTTATCTTGAAGGGGGGTTTAGGTTTTTTTTTTCTAAGCTTGATGGAGGTCTATGGAGAAAACTAAAACAAAAATATGAATAAATTAATTAATAGGCCAAACAAACGGTCTGCTTCCCTTTAATCCGGCACATGTACAGGCTATCTGGCAATGAATGAATAGCTCCATAATGTTGATTGTCATTATAGCCACCATATGACAGGTAAATATTGATTGTCATTATAGCCACCATATGACAGGTAAATACTGATTGTCATTATAGCCACCATATGACAGGTAAATACTGATTGTCATTATAGCCACCATATGACAGGTAAATATTGATTGTCATTATAGCCACCATATGACAGGTAAATACTGATTGTCATTATAGCCACCATATGACAGGTAAATATTGATTGTCATTATAGCCACCATATGACAGGTAAATACTGTATATATAACAAAGTATATGACATTAATCTTCGTACAGCTATTTATAAATGTGAGCTGTTGCCATTTATTTTTGCAAATATATCCATTAAGATTGATATTCAGATCAAATTAGCTTTATAATAATAAATATATATTATCATATATTAATATGTAGCTGATTTGATCGAAACATCAATCTAAATGGATATATTTGCATGAAGAAAGTTGGAAGAGCTCATGAATATTTATATATATATATACAGTATATATATATATATATATATATAGCGTGTGGAGAGAGTGAGAGAAAGAGAGAAAATCAGACAAAGCTAGATAAAGATAAACAGACAGACAGAGAGAGAGAGAGAGAGAGAGAGAGAGAGAGAGAGAGAGAGAGAGAGAGAGAGAGAGAGAGAGAGAGAGAGAGAGAGAGAGCCTACTGAGTAAAATGCAAGATAGACAGTCTGTCAGAATTCGTCCCAGGCGAACACTGCTTCTCCAGTTGCACTCCGACAGCAAAGCGAGACAGGGGGAAGAGTGCAGCCAAGGAGGAGGAGGAAGAGGAGGCAGATAAAAGGAAGGAGAAGAAGAAGGAAAGGGAGGAGGAGGAGGCGGCAGATAAAAAGGAAGGAGAAGAAGGGGGAAAGGGAGGAGGAGGAGGCAGATAAAAAGGAAGGAGAAGAAGGGGGAAAGGGAGGATAGGAAAGATGAAAGGGAAGAGAAGAAAGATGAAAAGGAAGAGAGGGAGGAAAGAAAGAAAAAAAGAGAGGGCGTAGAAGGTCAGCTGAAGGAGGAGAGGGAGGAACAGAAGAAGACAAAGGAAGAGAGGGGATACAAACAATAACACGAGTAGAAATAAAAGACAGTTAAGAATAACAACAATGAAACCAGGGACCAGGCCCAAAATAACAATAAGCTAAAGTGACCTGTTCCCATCTCCCTCGCTCCATCTACCATCAATAATAATATTTTGACAGACGTTTGTAATTTACCATGTCTCCTTGGGATTACTCAGCTATCACAACGCGTTTTATTTTCTTAGCCAATGTTAATGTTCATTGTGTAAACATGGCATTCCTTTGATGCAGGGTATACACCGGGATACTTTAGTTTTAAGATTGTAATGAATAAGTAACACTTCGTTCTTAACATTAATCATCAATTACAAACCCCAATGTACTTGAATAAACTAATGAAAGTATAATTATGGTCTTCCCGGGATTCCAACTCGGGACACCACACCCAGAACATAAGCAGCTAAACCATTACACCACCAACACAGTTAAAGGTTGAGTACATGATCACGATTAATATCCATTTTCAAATTTTGGATATCAATTTAATCATGTACTCAGACTCAACTGTATTATGGAAAGCGTAATGTTTTTGTGAGAGGAGAGAACATTGAATGGGGCCAAGATCACTAAGGACCGGCCTCGCTATACAAGTACCTGAACCTATAGAAACAAGTAACAACCCGTTCTTAACATTAATCATCAATTACAAACCCCAATGTATTTTAATAAACTAATGAAAGCATATGGTCCTCCCGGGATTCGAACCACATATCCCACCAATCCAACCATCCTTCCCAAAATACCCACCTACCGGTACCCGTAGATATCACCAATACACCACTCGTCCATACCACCTACCCATCCATACCACCTACCCATCCATACCACCCACCCATCCATACCACCCACCCACCCCAAATATACACTACCACCCTAAACACCATCATACACCCCCCATTCATCCATACCCACCCACCCATCCCACCACCACCATCATACCCAACCACCCACCATCATACACCACCACCCCCAATACACCACCACCCACATCATACCACCACCACACCATCATACCCACCCACCATACCACCCACCAACACATACACCCACCCACCACATACACCCCACACCACCATCAATCATACCACCCACCCAGCACCCAATCACACCCACCACCCACCCCATTACACCCCCACCCATCCAACACCCACCCACCAACCCCCATACACCACACACCCACCCCACACACCACCACCCACCACCACCATCAATACACCACCCACACCTCACCACCAAAACACACCCACCAACCCACCCATCATTACACCACCCACCCACCACCAACACACCACCCACCCACCTCACCATCATACACCACCCACCCACCACCTCCCAACCCATCATTACACCACCCACCATCCATACCACCAACCCACCCATCATTACACCACCCACCCACCCACCACCCACCCACCACCCACCCCACCCATCATTACACCACCCACCCCGCCACCTCCTACCCACCTCACCCATCATTACACCACCCACCCATCCATACCACTCACCCACCCATCATTACACCACCCACCCATCCATACCACCCACCCACCCACCCACCCATTACACCAACACACCCATACCACCTACACACCCACCTCACCCATCATTACACCAGCCACCTACCTCACCCATCATTACACCACCCACCTACCTCACCCACCAACACACCACCCACCTACCTCACCCATCATTACACCACCCACCAACGCACCACCCACCCACCTACCTCACCCATCATTACGCTACCCACCCACCTCAACACACCACCCACCCACCCACCTCACCCATCATTACATCACCCACCCACCTCAACACACCACCCACCCACCCACCTCACCCATCATTACACCACCCACCCCGCCCACCAACACACCACCCACCCTCCTAATATCTGACATGTTCAACCACAGCTGCCCATGTAATTTCCGTCGGATTAGTTATACAGCTGTTGATGCCGCGCCCTCTATATCGCTACTCGGGATTTAATACAATATACAGTAGCTTTAATTGTTTAGCTTCATTAAATATCCTGTGTTTCATTCCCCTTGTATGTGTGTATGTGTGTTTGTGTGTGTGTGCGTGTGCGTGTGTGTTTGTTGTGTGTGTGTGTGTTTTGTGTTTTTTTTTTTTTTTTTTTTTTTTTTTTTTGCAAGTAGCTTTTCCATTGTGTGATCAGCATTTGCCATACGTTTTATTATTGAATTTATTATATATAGGCTATACCGTTTCTCTTCGTTTTTTTTTAACCCGAGCAGCTTTTCCATTGTGTGATATGCATTTTTCATACGTTTTATGTTGTCTATTTTATTTGGTCGACTAGCTATTCCATTGTGAAATATGCCTTTTTTATAAGTTATATGTTTTGCTAATGAGTGTGTGTGTGTGTGTGTGTGTGTGTGTGTGTGTGTGTGTGTGTGTGTGTGTGTGTGTGTGTGTGTGTGTGTGTGTGTGTGTGTGTGTGTGTTTTTTTTTTTTTTTATTGGCTTGGCTTGTATTATCTTGTTTTTGTTCTCCATGGCTGCTTGGGGATTGGAAGGGTATTTTTGTCATCCTTTTACATATTTATTAATTATTATTATTATTATTATTATTATTTTTTTTTTTCTTTTTTTTTTTATTTTTTTTTTTCCTATCCGCTTCTTTCAGTTTGCTCTATATCCTCGCTATTACTTATTTATTAGATTTTAAACATTTCAAGCGCATTGCTTACATTTTTTAGCTACATTGTATTCCCTGTATTTCTCCTTTTTATAGTGCATTATTATGGGAGGTTTTGTTTTTTATTCTGGAACCCCATCTCCCTCGTGTTTAGCCCCACCAGTTATGAAATTTTAAGACTTGCACCTCATTAGTTTGGCAATTTCAAGACCTTCCGCTCCATTTCTGTGTTAATATTAAGACGTTTCTAGCCATTTAGGTATCGATTACTTCCTGGCGAGCGATAGCGAGCCTGTAATTTAGGAGGAATCGGCCTTTGGCTTGGTAACATATCTACCGAAAACATGTACAAATTTATCTGGAATTAGGATCTTGGGGGTATTATCTAAGATTGATGAAGGTCTAGGGAGGAAACTTAAAACAATAATACTAATAATATTAATAATAACAATACTTCTACTACTACTACTACTACTACTACTACTTATAATAATAGCAACAAATATATATATATACATATATATATATACATATATACAGCATATATATATATATATATATATATATATATATATATATATATACCTGTATATATATACTGTATATATATAATTAAATAAATACATAAACATTTCTCCTTAATTTATTACGGACATACATTATGGAAGCGCATATAATATTGTGTTGCTATATATGGCGATGGAAAAGGGGACAGACAGCCATATTTTAATTAAACTAGTTAATTTGGACATGAAAACGTCAAGTGGGCAGTAAAAATAATGGGGTACAATGTTGATGGGAATACAACATTAATTAAATCTACATGTCTCTCTCTTTCTTTCTACCTATCTATCTGTCTATCTATCTATCAATTTTTCTGTATCTCACTATCTCACTATCTCTAACAATCTCTCTATCTATCTATCTATTTATATATATCTCTCTCTCTATCTATCTATCGATCTATCTATCTATCTATCTAACTATCTGTCTATATTTGTATCTATCTATATATTTATTTATCTGTATCTATTTATTTATATATATTTATATCTGTATCTATCTATCTATCTATCTATCTATCTATCTATTAATTTGGAAATGAAAACGACAAGTGGGCAGTGAAAATAATGGGTTACAATATATCTTAATGAGAATACAACATTAATTAAATCTACGTGTCTTTCTTTCATTCTATCTACCTGTCTGTCTATCTATCTTTCTACCTATCTACCTGTTATTCTATTAATATTATATCTATATATCTACCAATAATTTATGAAACCATCAAGCTATCGATCTGACTACCTATGTAGTGGTCTTGCCACTGAACTGGTAATTTAATGGACCCAGGTTCGTATCCCAATATGTCAATGGGAAGATATTATTGGGATGGAATTTGTGCTGTACCTAGTATCACTGCATTACCACAAAGCCCACCACAACGCCAACAAAATACCCTCATTGTTCTCTGACTAAATAGCACTGTATGAATATTCCCATATTCAAAATATGCTACAGGGGAGCAATGCCTAGTGAGTTAATTGCTCAATAGGTGGCATTCTGAGAGTGAAGGTCCGAGACTGGGGGGTCAGACAGTGAAGCACGAAGGCGAAGCGGCTTCAGAGATGGGGCTGCTTCGAGCCGTGGATGGTTGCTTCGCATGTCTCACTCTCTAGACTGGAATGATACCTAGTGGGCTTCACCGCGTTCAGCAGTAGAATGAACAGGCTCTCAGCCTATGCCCGAGAGGGAGTAGTTGGAATATAAAAATAAATATATATATATTTATATGTATATATATACATATATACAGGTATATATATATATATATATATATATATATATATATCTATATATTACATTTTCGTCCATATGTCTATATTATTTTTATTTATCTATCTACCTCTTTCTCTATTGTTTGGTCTCCCTCTATTTAGATTCCAGTTTACTCTCTTTCTCACACACTCTCTCTCTCTCTACCTACCTACTTACGTACGTACCTACCTATGTATCTATCTTTATAATTCCCCCTCCCTCCCTCCCCTCTCTCCCTCCCTCCCTTGCACATTAACCACCACCACCACCACCACCACCAAACCCACCGACCCAAAGTTCAGAGTTCACAATACACCTCGAAACGGCCCACTTTTATCCCCCCTCTCTCACCCCCGCCAATTATAAACATCAGATATCGATTTCACAGGTAGAGGGAAGGGACTAGCCATTTCGTACGCGGCGATCCAATTGACCACTTGCGAGTTCACAAAGGAGTACAAAGGAAATCAAGCAACAACAGGTCTGGTTACCCTTCTAGGCTGCTTGTCCTCCAAAGCACTGAGGATCAATTGTCCAAACAGTGGTTTAGAGTGGGTAAGGGAACATTGGAAAGGGAACTACTGCCCTGGAACTAATGTCCGTGGCAGTATTAGGAAGTTAGTAGGGGACTGATGGGTTAGTAACTAAGGGGGGGATAAAATAAAGTTATTCATTTACAAACGCAGTCAGTCGCAGGTTTGATGCAAGATATTTGTCTAGGCAAAGTTTAAATGAATCAACGGTGCTGCACTCTATAACGTCTCGGGGAAACCCATTCCACAAGTTGACAACTCGATTGAAGAAGAAATTCTTAGATTCGTGCGAGTTAAAAGATTTACCGATAATATTGCAACCGTTTCCCCGCGTGTAATTAGATTGGTCGATAGTGAAGTACTTACTACAGTTAATATTGTCGATACCTTTGATGATTTTGAACATTTGAATTAAGTCGCCTCTTAAACTGCGCTTGGTTAAAGGAAATAGATGTAATTCTCTAAGAAGCTCCTCGTATGTTTTGTTCTTTAGGCTAGGTATAATTTTGGTAACTCTAAGTTGAACTCGTTCTAGCTTGACTATATCTTTTTGGTAATAAGGGCACCCGGATTGAACGCAGTATAGGCTAGAGTTTTAGGCTATAAGGAAGTTGGAGCTTTAGATATCGGTATTTAGCAGACTTACCAGCTAAAATACGATCGTAGTACATTTATTAATAAAAGTGGGTGATGGCTGCTTTTGTTTTTGTTTAATCTGTAATGAGTGCGTGATGCTATTTGACATACATGGTTTTTGCTTAACCTCTGAAGTGCGCATGGGGGTAATTAGACACCTCTCCCTGTGCGCATGTATTTGAGGTGTTTCCGTCACTAAAATATTCATTGTACCATTAATATAATACTTATCCATATGCGCCTATTATGGGTTGATTATAAAGGTATTAACCTGAAACAACAATAAAACGAGTGAAAACAGCGTTTGGATGGTCAAAATCTGAGATATAGCCCGCGAGTTGTATAATGTATGGGTGAGGCAAGCTGCTTTCCCGCCAATTTCCCCCAAGGCCACTGAGACACAGTCGATCGATACTCTCTCTCTCTCTCTTGCATTCGCTTGCTATCAGTGATGACCACACCCTGCAACCGGATTTCTAATGTTAGCACAAAAATATACCTCAGAATAAGGGAATAACAGGGAAAATAGGTGATAACTGAAGGAGAGGAGGAAAGTGGGGAAGGAGGGGAGGTAGAGGACTGAGATTTTGCATGGCCCAGGGGCCAAAAAAAAATAAAAAAATAAAAAAATAATTATTTTTTTTTTTTTTCGATGTGATAAGTTGATTTTTTTTTCTCTGACTCTTAAGAGTCTCCCCGCAGTCCGCCGGGGGAACTCTTAAGAGTCTCCCCGCAGTTCCCGGGTTAAGGGGGGATGGGGCCGGTTTTCTCGACCACTTTCTCCCTCATGTTTAGCCTCATTAGTTTCCAGATGTTAAGATGTTTGCCCCATTAGTTAGTCGATTTTAAGACCTTTCGCCCCATTTCTTTGTCAATATTTAGACCTTTCGTGCTATTTAGGTGTCAATTAATTCCCTGGCGAACGATACTGAGCTTGTAATGTTGGAAGAACCGGCCTTCGGCCGGGAAATTTTTCTACCGAAAAATGTACAAATTAATCTAGAAGGGGGATCTAATGGATGTTTTTTTTTAAATTTGATGGAGGTCTAGGGAGGTCTAGGCTCGTGTGTGGTCATAGTAGTGTCCCACGCGTCTCTGTTAGTTAGCACCACTGTTCCCTACGATTACACAACCCAGCAGCACACATTATACTGGACAGTGGGAATGACACCACTGTGAGACTTTATTACATGGAATTGCTTATCTTGACAGATTTAATGCATTAGTTTCCAACGGGGAATATATTTGGAATTGTTATGGAGAAATTAAATATCTTTAATTGTGTATATCATTTGATTTGTAATATATTTGTTGTTTATTTAATTCGTTTTGTAATACAGTCAACGCAATTTGTAAGTAAATAAACATGTATTTAATATTGTTGTGTCGTGAATATGTGTCAGTCAATGATTTAAAATATTCGTTAGTGTATATATATTGTTGACCAATAGATACAATTTACGCTAGCAACATTTGCATGTACCCATGTTCTTATTTTAATATTGTGTCATGCATCTTGTGTGTGTGAGTAAGAGAAAGAGTTACATAGATTTTACATAGAAACACAGACCTTACGGTCCCAGCGAGGTGGTCAAGATTTGATTCTAGTAGAGATAGCAATCCCGAAAGTCAGGGAAAGTGAAAGGAAATACTAGGAGAGAGAGAGGGAAAGAGAGAGAGAGAGAGAGAGAGAGAGAGAGAGAGAGAGAGAGAGAGAGAGAGAGAGAGAGAGAGAGAGAGAACAAAAGAGAGAAGTCATAGCGTAGATCTCAGAGCGATAGCATTACAACATAAACAAGAAACAACAATATTGCGTTTGATATAAAATAAATATATATTGCAAATATTCCAAAACGACCCTTCAAACCTACAAATCTACACCCCCAGCAAAGAAACCAAAACAATGGGATTGCCGAGTCTCTCTCTCTCTCTCTCTCTCTCTCTCTCTATATATATATATATATATATATATATATATATATATATATATATATATATATATATATATATATATATATCTACAGTATTTAGCATAAATATCGGGCGAGGTCAGGTCAGGTCAGGTCAGGTAACGAGAGATTTCACCTGGGAGTGGTATTTTGGGAACGGGGTGACATAAATTACTGCAGGGGGTGAGAGAGAGAGAGAGAGAGAGAGAGAGAGAGAGAGGGGGGGGGAGCTGAAATATTGAGGATCAGCCTTTCAAATTTGGCAGCTCTTTATAAAAGGAAACATAAAAGAAACGAAAACGGGTGGAGATGGAATTGTTATAGTTTTATGCTCAAATATACTGTAGACTAAACAACCACACAAACGTAGGAATACACCCACACACACACACACACACACACACACACACACACACACACACACACATATATACTTTGTCTTTATCCCTTTAAATATGTAACATCAGAAATCATGCCAAAACTGTATTAAACCAAACTAAATTAAACTTTCTCCACAAGCAGGCAAATAAACTTCTAAATAATCCAAATGATAACAAAATATTTTGGTCTACTCTTAACCCATTCAAATCCAACTTCACTACTGCTTCATCCATTCCACCATTAAAATCTCCGACTGGCAATCTTGTAAGTGACCCACGAGGTAAAGCTAACCTTCTTGCGGATATTTTCTCTACCAACTCAACCTTAGATGAAATAAATCAAGATGTCCCTGTACTTAATTTTAATTCGCCTGAAATTCCCTCACTTAAGATCCACACCAGACATGTCAAAACTATTTTGCAGAATCTCTCAGTAGATAAGGCTCCTGGTCCAGATGAAATTCCTTCAATAGTACTTAAGAATTGCTCCTTGGTGCTCGCTCCTGTATTGGCAAAAATTTTTTCGTCTGTGTACTCATACCTCATGCTTCCCAGTACCCTGGAAAGAAGCAAACATCCATCCAGTTCCTAAAAAAGGTGCCTCTTCAGATCCATCAAACTACAGACCAATAGCTATAACTTCCACTCTTGGTAAAGTCTTTGAAATTATATTAAATAATCACATAATTAAGCATCTTGAGAATAATAAATTAATCAGTGATAGGCAATATGGTTTTAGACGATGTCGATCAACTGCAGACATTCTTTGCTTTCTTACGCATCAAATCAACCAAGCTACAGACCAACATGGTGAAACACATACAATAGCACTGGATATATCAAAGGCATTTGATAGAGTCTGGCATCAATCCTTATTGTCGAAGATGTCACACTACGGCCTTGCATCATTAGTTCCACTAATTTCTTCTTATCTTCATAACAGAAAAATACGTGTAATGGTAGATGGCCTTTATTCTCAATTTCACTCAATAAATGCTGGTGTTCCCCAGGGATCAGTTTTGGCCCCAACTCTGTTCCTCATTCATAGCAATGATCTCATATCTACCACTCATAATCCAATACATTCCTACGCAGATGACTCAACACTCCACAGTTCCTTCACATTTACCAATTCTTTCACCCAACCCGATCTTATAAATTCAAAAATAAACACTGCAATTTCTCTGAACCAGGACCTTTCTAGAATTAATGAATGGGGACAAAAGAATCTAGTTTCCTTTAATGCACAGAAAACCAAGTACATTCAATTTTCTAACCGACAGAATCTCACTGACTCCCATATATTTTTTAATGATGTAAATATTCCCACTTCCCCTAGTATTGACATTCTCGGTGTAACATTAACTATTAACTTGAGCTGGACACATTATGTTAGAAACATTGCTAAGAATGCCTCTAAAAAACTGGGACTCCTGTACAGAGTTCGAGAATTCTTCACTGACGAGCAGTTGGCCGTAATATATAAAAGTCATGTGCGTTCTCAGATGGATTACTGTTCACCTCTGTGGAGTGGAAGTGGAGTGGTTGCATTGAGGCAGTTGGACAAAATTCAAAATAAAGCTATTAGATTAATCAATAACCCTGCAATCACACAGGACCTTCCTACATTATCCATACGAAGAAACGTTGCATCCCTTGCATTATTCTACAGATATTTTCACAGTAATTGTTCAGAGAACTTGCTTCAATTGTGCCGCCTCTCCACATCTTTCCCCGTAGAACTAGGGCAGCTGAGAGCGCCCATGAATTTACACTTTCTCCTCCACAATGCAGAACTTCTGCTTATCAAAATTCATTTATCCCTAGAACTACTACTCTTTGGAATTCACTTCCCTCGAGTTGCTTTCCACAAACTTACAATCTACAAAAGTTTAAATCCAGTTGTTACAAACATTTTATGAATGGAGGATGCCTATAGGCACATGGACCTTTTTGTTTTATCTGTGTGTTTCCTTCCTCCGTTCATTGTCTCAAAAAAAAAAAAAAAAAAAAAAAACTAACTATACAGTATATATATAGATATATATATAGTATATATACCAGACCGCCAAGGCCCTGAACAAACTCCTCACCCCTTTTGTTCCTCGGCAATACAACCTCAACTCTGCTTATGACTTCCTAGAAATTCTACGAGATGCCCCCCCAGCTAACGACCACATCATCGCCTCCCTCGACGTAGAGAGTTTGTTTACCAACGTGCCCGTTGACAAGACCATAGATTTTATCCTACGTCGAGTTTACCACTGCCCTAATACGCCCCCCCTGGACATCCCGGAGAAGGCCCTGAAGACGCTCTTGGAACTATGTACCAAGGAGTCCCCTTTCCTCTGCCCCGCGGGAATATGTACCAGCAAATCGACGGTGTAGCGATGGGAAGCCCCCTGGGGGTCCTGTTCGCCAATTTCTTCATGGGAACTATCGAAGAGGAACTCCTGGCTGCCCACCGGCCCACTGTCTACTGCAGGTACATCGATGATATCTTTGTGCGGGTGAAGGACCTGGGCGAACTCAGGGACCTCCAGCAGCGCTTCATGGCCGCCTCCGGACTCAACTTCACATACGAAGAAACCACCGATGGACATCTACCCTTCCTCGACCTCCTTGTCTCCCTCCACGATCACGGCTTCAAAACTATAGTGTACACCAAACCTACTAACAATGGCCAATGTCTTAATGGGCAAAGTGAATGCCCTAAACGTTACCATCAGTCCACCATCGCCGCCTATGTCAGGAGAGCCCTCACCCATTGCACCACCTGGAATGACACACACAATGAACTGGAAAGGCTCACCCAGGTCCTAGTCAACAATGGGTATTCCAACACTGACGTCACCAATGCCATCAACCACCACCTAGAAAAATGGTACAAACAAGACCCCCCTAGCACCAACCCGGCCAATGACATTACAATTTTCTACAGAAACTACATGTCTTCCGACCACACAACAGACGAATCCATTATGAAAGAAATAATTCACAAAAACGTCCTCCCCACCAACCCTGACAATAAAATAAAACTCATTATTTACTACAAATCTCCTAAGACCTCCAACCTTGTCCTCCGTAACCGCCCCATTTCCACCAACCAACCGAAAGACGATCATGTGATATATCAGCATATTTGCACCTCTGGGGACTGTGGACCCCTATCCTATGTTGGTATGACACAGACTCGCCTTTCCCGTCGACTAACCCTCCACCTTCAATCTGGCGCTATAAAAGATCACTATCAAGCCCCCCACCATTTTGCCCTAACTCGCGCCGACCTAGACAAACAAACCACCATACTCGACAAAGAATCAGACCCCAGAAGACTAGCTATTTTAGAAGCTCTATACATCCAAACACTCAACCCCAGCATCAACAACCAAACACAAGACCTTCAAATTCTTCCTTCAGGCAAGCGCTACAGGCATACTGCCCCCCTTCCTCTCGCCCCGTGCCCCCCTACCTTACGCCTCCGCGCTCAGCACACAACTGACAACACCAACCAATCACAGCCACCCACAGCCAACAACCAACCACCGATAAGATCTAGTGCCCGTCTCGCGAACAGACTGCCTTCCACCAATGAACAGCCACCACACACCCAGTAGGGAGCTGCCCACCTTCCTATTCTTGATCCTCGAATTTTGTATAAATATGATACCTTGTCCCTAAAACACTCTTCACCATTGGCTCTTTCCATCGGCCAATCAGCTTACAGCCCCACCACCTGCCTCTCCAATACCATGGCCACCAACAATATTACCTGTGGTACTGTCAAATGGTACAATTATAAGGCAGGCTATGGCTTCATAACTACGAAGAGTAACAAGGATGTTTTCTGCCACCACACCAACATTATCAACAACAACAGCAAGAAGAAAGCCTCACTAAGAAATGGTGAAACAGTGACTTTTACCATCAAAACAGGGAGACAGGGACGTGAAGCTACCAACATCACAGGCCCTGAAGGAGCTCCAGTCAAGGGCTCCTCTTTCTCCCCACGGAATGCTCCACCAGAGTCGACACCACCTACAACTACAGCAGATGGGGAAGCAGTACTGAGGGCCAAGATCTTTGCCTGTATTCAGTCAGCCATGGCCATTGCTGGCCCAGACAAACACCAACTCTGCCAGCTAATCCCCTGTCTGTTGTCACATAACAATCTTCCCACCATCACCATACCTCAGAAGGCCTTCTCAGCAACCCCTGCAAACATCAAAAGGGCGTCAACAAAGTAGAAGCCCCCAAGACACAAGATCGAGTTCCAGAACTACAGGAATCTCCAACTCTTCACATCCATGAAGAACACCAAGAAGAGGACGAGACACAAATGGAACCCGAGGAAGCCAGAGCATCATCATCACCACCAACTTCCCCCAACACCAAGCCAAAATCGCCCAGAAAGAGATCCCCAGGACCACTCCTTCCCCTCCCGACAAACCCGGAGACAATAACAAAAATCGCCAAGGAGACGGAATCGGGAGAAGACACCATCGAGCTTGCAGAACTAACACTGGGCAGTATTGGATTTATCTGTGACGTCTTTGAACAAGATCCCGACGTTATGAGGAAAGCATATTATTATATTAATCAAGAAGACTTGGAACGAACTCTCACAGATGAAGGAAAAAACAAACTGAAAGCAAGACTCAACAGATTAGATATAGACATCCCTAAGTTAAAATCATTCTTATCAGCACTTTAGTAACCTAAGTACAACAATAAAGCATGAATGAAAGTTTAAAAAAAAAAAATGACTAGACAAACAAAATAAAGTAATAAACATCCCTCAACAACAGCAAGGTGGACGGCCCACCAACTTTTCTCTTACACTGTATTTCATCTTTCCTACTTTCTCTTCCCTCCACCCACTCTGAGGTGCATCTCTTCCCCCCCTACCTTTAAAAAAAAAAAAAAAAATCTAATCATTACCTCTCCTTTCCCTGAAGATGCAAGATGTTTACTTGTGAAACGTTGGATCCACCATGAATTTTGCTAACCTGTTGTACCTCATCTCTGAACCCCAGAGGAAAATTGTTAGAACTATTGAAAGCTGTAACAATAAAATCCTTAATGCTGAAACTGCCATATATATATATATATATATATATTTTTTTTTTTTTTTTTTTTTTTTTTTTTTCTATATTCCAACTTACTTCCTCTCGGGCATAGGCTGAGAGCCTTAACATTCACCGCTTTTCAATGAACAGTGAAGCCCGTGAGGTCTTGTTCCAGTCTAGGGAGTGAGACATGTGAAGCACGTAGAGTACAACGAGCACCTGCCATCTTGCCTTCACATGAGGCACGGTGCTCACTCATGGCCCGAAACGACCCCATCTCTGAAGCCATCTCGTTCCCGTGCTTCACTGTCTCACCCCCTACACTCGGACTCTCACACTTACAACACACAACGCCACCTGTTGAGCAGATAACTCACCAGGCATTGCACCCCTATAGCATATTTTGAATATGGGAATATTCATACACTGCTATTTAATCAGGGAACAATGAGGGTATTTTATTGACGTTTCGGTGGGCTTGTGGTAATGCACTGATACTAGGTACAGCACAAATTCCATCCCAATAATATCTTCCCATTGATACATCGGGATTTGAACCCGGGACCTTTGGATTACCAGGCCAGTAGCAAGACCACTCCACCACACCTTCCCTATATATATATATATATATATATATATATATATATATATATATATTAACTTCCTCTGACTAGTTTCCTACAATTGTATTCTACACACCGTCGCATCTCTTACACTCTTCTATCGCTATTACAACAATTTGTGTTCTTCAGAGCTCTCTCACTGCATACGGAAAGTACGAGCGCCTTTCAACCCTTTCAACACAGTCTGACTCCTACACTGTCCAGCTCTCCAACCCAAGAAGAAACAAGTGACGCATGAACTTTCTCCCTCAATCAATCTTTCCTTCATCCTATGACTCAATCTGCTTTAAAGATCGTGCGTCCAAATATTTTGACCCCAACTCCCTTAAATCTACACTTAGTTTCGGTCACAAACACGTACGCACACTAAATCTCTCTCTCTTTCTCTCTCTCTCTCTCTTCTTTAATTTCTTGCTCTCCTTCACCTCATCCCCCCTCCCCCTGTCCTCTGTGATATATTCTCTCAAGTCACGTAATAAGTGTAAAGAACACCCCCTCTCTCTCTCTACAAACACACACACACATGCTTTACACCCCCCCCCCCCCCCTCCACACACACACATATATATATATATTTTTCTTCTATGTGATTGAGGGAGGCAAAAGGCATAACTGCCTATAGCGAGTGCCTCCCCCATAGTTGAAAGAGTGACAGGGCCAAAATCAAGGGACGTTCGAGCCAAAATGCCTGGACACACGGACACACATACTATATATATATATATATATATATATATATATATATATATGTTAGTATAGCCAGGTAATAGATTCTCTTTTAAACAGACGAGGTTAAAGGCAATGGCAGTTTCAGCATTCAGGATTTTATTGTTATAGCTTTCAATAGTTCTAACAATTTTCCTCTGGGGTTCAGAGATGAGGTACAAAAGGTTAGCAAAATTCATGGTGGATCCAACGTTTCACAAGTAAACATCTTGCATCTTCAGGGAAGGAGAGGTAATGATTAGAATAGGGACAAAGCATCATATTTATACAAAATTCGAGGATCAAGAATAGGGAGGTGGGCGGAGCTACTGGGTGTGGTGGCTGTTCATTGGTGGAAGGCAGTCTATTCGCGAGACGGGCACTAAATCTTATCGGTGGTTGGTTGTTGGCTGTGGGTGGCTGTGATTGGTTGGTGTTGTCAGTTGTGTGCTGAGCGCGGAAGCGTACAGGAGGGGGGCACAGGGCGAGAGGAAGGGGGGCAGTATGCCTGTAGCACTTGCCTGAAGGAAGAATTTGAAGGTCTTGTGTTTGGTTGTTGATGCTGGGGTTGAGTGTTAGGATGTATAGAGCTTCTAAAATAGCTAGTCTTCTGGGGTCTGATTCTTTGTCGAGTATGGTGGTTTGTTTGTCTAGGTCGGCGCGAGTTAGGGCAAGATGGTGGGGGGCTTGATAGTGATCTTTTATAGCACCAGATTGAAGGTGGAGGGTTAGTCGACGGGAAAGGCGAGTCTGTGTCATTCCAACATAGGATAGGGGTCCACAGTCCCCGGAGGTGCAAATATGCTGGTATATCACATGATCGTCTTTCGGTTGGTTGGTGGAAATGGGGCGGTTACGGAGGACAAGGTTGGAGGTCTTAGGAGATTTGTAGTAAATAATGAGTTTTATTTTACTGTCAGGGTTGGTGGGGAGGACGTTTTTGTGAATTATTTCTTTCATAATGGATTCGTCTGTTGTGTGGTCGGAAGACATGTAGTTTCTGTAGAAAAATGTAATGTTATTGGCCGGGTTGGTGCTAGGGGGGTCTTGTTTGTACCATTTTTCTAGGTGGTGGTTGATGGCATTGGTGACGTCAGTGTTGGAATACCCATTGTTGACTAGGACCTGGGTGAGCCTTTCCAGTTCATTGTGTGTGTCATTCCAGGTGGTGCAATGGGTGAGGGCTCTCCTGACATAGGCGGCGATAGTGGACTGATGGTATCGTTTAGGGCATTCACTTTCCCCATTAAGACATTGGCCATTGTTAGTAGGTTTGGTGTACACTGTAGTTTTGAAGCCATGGTCGTGGAGGGAGACAAGGAGGTCGAGGAAGGGTAGATGTCCATCGGTGGTTTCTTCGTATGTGAAGTTGAGTCCGGAGGCGGCCATGAAGCGCTGCTGGAGGTCCCTGAAGAGGAACTCCTGGCTGCCCACCGGCCCACTGTCTACTGCAGGTACATCGATGATATCTTCGTGCGGGTGAAGGACCTGGGCGAACTCAGGGACCTCCAGCAGCGCTTCATGGCCGCCTCCGGACTCAACTTCACATACGAAGAAACCACCGATGGACATCTACCCTTCCTCGACCTCCTTGTCTCCCTCCACGACCATGGCTTCAAAACTACAGTGTACACCAAACCTACTAACAATGGCCAATGTCTTAATGGGGAAAGTGAATGCCCTAAACGATACCATCAGTCCACCATCGCCGCCTATGTCAGGAGAGCCCTCACCCATTGCACCACCTGGAATGACACACACAATGAACTGGAAAGGCTCACCCAGGTCCTAGTCAACAATGGGTATTCCAACACTGACGTCACCAATGCCATCAACCACCACCTAGAAAAATGGTACAAACAAGACCCCCCTAGCACCAACCCGGCCAATAACATTACATTTTTCTACAGAAACTACATGTCTTCCGACCACACAACAGACGAATCCATTATGAAAGAAATAATTCACAAAAACGTCCTCCCCACCAACCCTGACAATAAAATAAAACTCATTATTTACTACAAATCTCCTAAGACCTCCAACCTTGTCCTCCGTAACCGCCCCATTTCCACCAACCAACCGAAAGACGATCATGTGATATACCAGCATATTTGCACCTCCGGGGACTGTGGACCCCTATCCTATGTTGGAATGACACAGACTCGCCTTTCCCGTCGACTAACCCTCCACCTTCAATCTGGCGCTATAAAAGATCACTATCAAGCCCCCCACCATCTTGCCCTAACTCGCGCCGACCTAGACAAACAAACCACCATACTCGACAAAGAATCAGACCCCAGAAGACTAGCTATTTTAGAAGCTCTATACATCCAAACACTCAACCCCAGCATCAACAACCAAACACAAGACCTTCAAATTCTTCCTTCAGGCAAGCGCTACAGGCATACTGCCCCCCTTCCTCTCGCCCTGTGCCCCCCTCCTGTACGCTTCCGCGCTCAGCACACAACTGACAACACCAACCAATCACAGCCACCCACAGCCAACAACCAACCACCGATAAGATTTAGTGCCCGTCTCGCGAATAGACTGCCTTCCACCAATGAACAGCCACCACACACCCAGTAGCTCCGCCCACCTCCCTATTCTTGATCCTCGAATTTTGTATAAATATGATGCTTTGTCCCTATTCTAATCATTACCTCTCCTTCCCTGAAGATGCAAGATGTTTACTTGTGAAACGTTGGATCCACCATGAATTTTGCTAACCTTTTGTACCTCATCTCTGAACCCCAGAGGAAAATTGTTAGAACTATTGAAAGCTATAACAATAAAATCCTGAATGCTGAAACTGCCATTGCCTTTAACCTCGTCTGTTTAAAAGAGAATATATATATATATATATATATATATATATATATATATATATACTGTATGTACTGTATACTATATATGCTCAAGAGCTAACTTTTAAGGGGAGGTTTTTAGTGTGTTTCCTAGACTTCCACCAAGCTTGAAATTTCACCCCCTTGACCCCCTTTCAAGATAAATTTGTACATTTTTCGGTAGAAAAATGTCCCGGCCGAAGGCCGGTTCCTCTTAAATTGCAGGCTCGCTATCGCTCGCCAGGAAAAAATTGACACCTAAATGGGACGAAAGGTCTTAAAAGTGACATACATTGGGTGTAAGGTCTTAAAATTGCCAAACTAATGGGGCGAACATCTTAAAATCTCAAAAGCAATGGGGCTAAACATGAGGGAGAAGGGGGTAAAGAAAAAAATCCCTCAAGTGGATATCTCCCCTTAATCCTACCACCTAGCCAGGGCGATTGCAGACATATATACTGTATGTTTGTGTGAGTGTGTGTGAGTGTGTGTGAGTGTGTGTGCGTGCGTGTGCGTGTGTTTATGAATGTGTGTGTAAGTTTACCTTGTTCATTAATTTTCCTTTTCATCCTTTTGTACTCCTTTGTTTGCTTTGCCTCATTCATAACCGTATTGTATCTCCCCTTTTGTATTTATGTATGGTCTTTGTTAAATGCTTTTGTATTATCTATGATGATGATGATGATGATGATTATGGTTATTCTGGTGGTGGTGGTGGTATGTGGTATTGGTGGTGGTGATGGTGGTAGTGGTGGTGGTGTTTGTGGTGATGGTTATGGTGGTGGTACGTAGTAGTAGTGGTGGTGATGGTGGTAGAGGTGGTGGTGGTGGTGGTGGTATGTGGTAGTAGTGGTGGTGGTATGTGGTATCGGTGGTGGTGATGGTGTTAGTGGTGATGGTTATGGTGGTGGTACGTAGTAGTAGTGGTGGTGTTAGTGGTGGTAGTAGTGGTGGTGATGGTGATAATAATTGCCAACTGTGAATTATTGGTATGGATATATTTGAGTGTAAAGAACGGCATATAATACTAGTGGCTCCAATATGGCCGAGGTTAGCCGATCTCTGTCACTATTGGGTCTCTAGATGTTACTTATGACATTTTAGGTGTTCAGTAAAATGGTACAAGTATGTTTAGTTATTAATATTTTGTTGTTTGCTAGTTTAACTACACAGGAATTAAATAGAGATCATTCGGGTATATGTGTGTGTATGTGTGTTAGTGTGAGGGAGAGAGAGAGAGAGAATGTGTGTTTGTGTGTGTGTATGAGCGAATGAGTGTCTGTGTATGAGCGTATATGTGGTATGGTTAGAGTCAGCGTTTGGGATCATGACTACAACACACACACACACACACACACACAGACCAACACACACAAACATACAGACCAACACACACACACATGCCAACACACACACGGATCAGCCTGTATAATGTGTCTGTATGTGTAGTAGGATACGATGAGGCATTAGAAGGATTAATTAGTTAAAATAGGACTTCAGAGGCTTTCAACCCTATTGGATTATTAAGCCAGCACACTGTAAGTCAAAAACAACGTCAAGACTGGAGCCCCTTTTCGAGAAGGAGAGAGGAGAGAAAGAGCATAATTATTGTAGGTGACTGAACACAAAGCCAATACTTAGTTACATCGACCTGCAGAACATATACTTTGACCACACGCTTACATACACACACACATACACAGACCAACACACACACATACACAGACCAATACACACACACACACACACACACCCACACACACACACACAGGCACACACAACTACACATACGCATATACATTTAGACCTACATACACAAACACACACACAAAAGCACTCACACACACTCACACACATGCACACACATAAGCATATACATGCAGACAGACACACATCGACCTGCAGCAACATCATTTACTCTTTGACCTTAAGTTGTGGAGGAGTTGAAGTACATGACGTCAGCAAGGTGTGTGTGTGTGTGTGTGTGTGTGTGAGAGAGGGAGAGAGAGAGTGTGTGTGTGTGTGTGTGTAGTTGAATAAGTCTTTGTATTTGTACTTATAGATTTGTGTTTGTGTGTTTATGTATGTGTATATACAGTATATATATATATATATATATATATATATATATATATATATATATACAGTATATGTACAGTATATATATATGTGGTCAAAGGATATACAGTATGTAGTCTGCAGGCCAATATAAAATGTACCTAACAAATGGCTTGTTGTTCAGTTACCTACAATAAATATGTTATGTGTCTCTCCTTGTGTTGCTTCAGACACACTAATATATAGATTGGTCTTTGTGAGTGTGTATGTGTGTGTTGCATGTGTATGTGTGTGTGTGTGTGTGTGGATTAGTGTAAAAGTGTGTGTGTGTAATTGTGATTGTATACGTGTGTGTGTGTGTAATTGTGTTTGTATATGTTTGTGTTTGCATTGATTTAAGTGCATTAGTGTTTGTTTGTGTAATTGTGTTTGTATATGTGTGTGTGTGCATTAGTTTAAGTGCATTAGTGTTTGTTTATGTGAATGTGTGTATTAATTTAGTGTGGGTTTATGTGTATGTGTGTGTGTGTGTGTGTGTGTGTGTGTGATCAAAGGATAATGTAGTCTGCAGGTCGTTGTAACCAACTAATGCCTCCTCGTGTTCAGTCACCTACAATGATTATGTTATCTCTTTCTCTCCTTTTCTCTCTTTCTCTGGCTTGTATCCATTGGGCCCCATTCAGCCAACTGTTTTAAGACGTTTATCCCCATCCAGGTGTCGATTTCTTCCTGGCGAGCGATAGCGAGCCAGCATTGTATGGAGAAATCCGGCTTCGCCGGAGACATTTTTCTATCGAAAAATGTACACATTTAGTTTGCTATCAAAACAAAAAAATATATATGCTGGGTCGCTACCGCATGCCAGGAAACTATTGACACTTGGATGGGGATAAACGTCTTAAAACAGTAGGTTGAATGGGGCCGAATGGATACAAGCCAAGAGAGAGGGAGAGAAAGAGAAAAAAGCGAGGTGGGTCCCCTTAAATCGCCTACAATAATTATGTTATCTCTTTCATTAATGGAGGACGCATTTTTACACTTTATTCTGGTTATCATTAGACGATTTTTGTACTAGTTTAGGAAGACTTGCTAGGAATCAAACGGTAAAAACTATACTAATTAACCCTCTGACTTGCTAGGAATCAAACAGTAAAAACTATACTAATTAACCCTCTGACTTGCTAGGAATCAAACGGTAAAAACTATACTATTTAACCCTCTGACTTGCTAGGAATCAAACAGTAAAAACTATACTAATTAACCCTCTGACTTGCTAGGAATCAAACAGTAAAAACTAACTAATTAACCCTCTGACTTGCTAGGAATCAAACAGTAAAAACTATACTAATTAACCCTCTGACTTGCTAGGAATCAAACAGTAAAAACTATACTAATTAACCCTCTGACTTGCTAGGAATCAAACAGTAAAAACTATACTAATTAACCCTCTGACTTGCTAGGAATCAAACAGTAAAAACTATACTAATTAACCCTCTGACTTGCTAGGAATCAAACAGTAAAAACTATACTAATTAACCCTCTGACTTGCTAGGAATCAAACAGTAAAAACTATACTAATTAACCCTCTGACTTGCTAGGAATCAACAGTAAAAACTATACTAATTAACCCTCTGACTTGCTAGGAATCAACAGTAAAAACTATACTAATTAACCCTCTGACTTGCTAGGAATCAAACAGTAAAAACTATACTAATTAACCCTCTGACTTGCTAGGAATCAAACAGTAAAAACTATACTAATTAACCCTCTGACTTGCTAGGAATCAAACAGTAAAAACTATACTAATTAACCCTCTGACTTGCTAGGAATCAAACAGTAAAAACTATACTAATTAACCCTCTGACTTGCTAGGAATCAAACAGTAAAAACTATACTAATTAACCCTCTGACTTGCTAGGAATCAAACAGTAAAAACTATACTAATTAACCCTCTGACTTGCTAGGAATCAAACAGTAAAAACTATACTAATTAACCCTCTGACTTGCTAGGAATCAAGCAGTAAAAACTATACTAATTAACCCTCTGACTTGCTAGGAATCAAACAGTAAAAACTATACTAATTAACCCTCTGACTTGCTAGGAATCAAACAGTAAAAACTATACTAATTAACCCTCTGACTTGCTAGGAATCAAGCAGTAAAAACTATACTAATTAACCCTCTGACTTGCTAGGAATCAAGCAGTAAAAACTATACTAATTAACCCTCTGACTTCGAAAATGTCTCCCTAAACTATGTGTTATATATGATCATGGTGTGTGTGTGTGGGGGGGGGGGGGGGGGGGAGGTGTGTGATAAGCGAGTCTGTTAAGCTTTACGGGTGCATTAGTCAGTGTTAGAGCCTGGATAAGAGTGAGATACATACTGTGTGCGTGTGTGTGTCCGTGGGTGTGTGTTTGTGTGTGTCCGTGTGTGTGTGTGTTTGTGTAGTGAATCTAAAATCGCTTACTTAAGAATGGGAAAGGGGTGGGACCTGCTTTTTTGTATGTGTTTGTGTGTGTGTCAGTTTTTGTGTGTCCGTGTGTGTCCGTGTGTGTGTGCGTCCGTGTGTGTGTGTATGTGTGTGTGTGTGTGGCGTGTGCTTCAAAAATAATGAGTGCGTGAGATACTAACTGCAAATAACTCCTAGTAGTCTCTCTCTCTCTCTCTCTCTCTCTCTCTCTCTCTCTCTCTCTCTCTCTCTCTCTCTCTCTCTCTCTCTCTCTCTCTCTCTCTCTCTGTGCGTGTGCGTGCGCGTATGTGTGTGTGTGTGCATGTAAGTGTTTCATATATAATGAGTGTGTGACGTACACTACAACCTGAGAATAGACCAAGAAGTCATGCGTGTGTATGTGTGTGTGTGTGTATGCGCGCTTGAGTCTATGTATGAGTATGTAGGCTATACGTTTATGCATGTGTGTGTATGTTAATTATTGTCCATGTATTACAATGTTTTAATGACCACCCTCATATATAAGTAACATTCTAAGTAATCTCCCCCACCCACTCAAAAGGAGAGAAAGATACAAAAAGCCGGTGACGCCCCTTAAGAAAACTAAGCCCCTATTTCAAGATGCTAATTAATCCCCTTCATGTCACAAAATATTCTAATCGAAATCCCCATATTTCAAAATGGTCATTAACCCCGTATCTCAACCCTTTCAGTACCGTTGCTGTGCTTTTCATTATGTATTGGCAAATATAGTCTATTTTTTTCCCAGCTGATGGTAAATTGAATCCTTTGGTATCTGATTTCTTGATTATTTCTGGAAAAAACTATGATACTGCTATGTCATATTATTGCTAAGTTTTCATAATTAGTTGCACATTTCGCTTCACAATCATGGTAATAGCGTAGTAATCGGGATGGAGAGATAGCAATTTAATCGGGATGGAGAGATAGCAATTTAATCGGGATGGAGAGATAGCAATTTAATCGGGATGGAGAGATAGCAATTTAACCTTACCTGAAAAAAAACGGAGTATAGTAGCCGATTTTTTCAGCTTAGGAAAGACGTCCATCAGTTGAAGAGGCTACAGACTGTCTCAATTAATCCATTTTGTACCGTATATCCTTCCGAAACGCGCTCTCTCTCTCTCTCTTTTCATGTACGGCAATTGCCGGAGGGCACGGAGGGTGGGGAGAGAGCCTTCTTCTTTGCTATCCTCTCCTTCCACTGTACCTTACTCTCGGGTTAGCTATCTCTACTAGAATTAAGTCCTGACCACCTCGCTGGGATCGTAAGGTCTGTGTGGTCAGTGTATCTATGTAAATCTATGTACATATATTTTAACATTAATATATATCCCATTAATGTGCCGCAAGGTCTTTGAGATACTAACTATTCCTTGCACCTCCTTGTACCTATAAATAGTTCCATTTGTTTGCCGAAGACTTCGATGATATATAGTGTCCAAAATCAATGAAGAAGACATTAACCCCTTGAGGATTGTGACACATGTTTACAGTTTATTCTGGTAATCTTTAGACGATGTATGATCTGTGGGAGTTGAAATGTAAGAGACTATCTCGATTAAGGGGGGTGACCTGCTTTTTGTTATTTCTGTCCTTTTCTCTCTTTCTCTGGCTTGTATCCATTCGGCCCCATTCAGCCAACTATTTTAAGACGTTTATCCCCATCTAGGTGTCGATTTTTTCCTGGCGAGCCATAGCGAGCCAGCATTATAAAGAAATCCGGCTTCGCCGAAGAAATTTTTCTATCGAAAAATGTACAAATTGGCTATGCTGTCAAACAAAAATAAAAAATATGCTGGCTCGCTACCGCTCACCCATAAAAAATTGACACCTGTATGGGGATAAACGTCTTAAAACAGTAGGCTGAATGGGGTCAAATGGATACAAGCCAGAGAAAGAGAGAAAAGGACAACAAAAACAGGTCACTCCCCTTAAACCCCCGACTTCCATATATGGTTCTTAATCTGAATAAAATCGTCTAATAATAGCCAGAATAAACTGTCAACAAGCATCATAATCCTCAAGGAGTTAACTTGGCATTCCCAGAACATGAAGCGAAGAGGTAATATTGGATCGTAAGGTCTGTTTGGTCAGTGTAGCTATGTATATCCATGTACATTATACTCTCAGACCACAAGGGACGGGAGTTCTCGAAAAGGGGCTCGATCCTCTCCTGACGCTATTCTTGACTTACAGTGTGTTGGCTTAATAATCCAGAAAGGTTGATAGCCTCTGGGGTCTTATTTTAACTAAAAATCTCAGACCACTTTGGGTATGGGATGGTTCACTTTTTGGGCGATTTTTGTATGCATTCATTATTGTTCTAGTTTTCTCCCTAGACCTCCATCAAATTAAAAAAAAAAAAACATCCATTAGATCCCCTTCTAGATTAATTTGTACATTTTTCGGTAGAAAAATGTCTCGGCCGAAGGCCGGTTTTTCCAACATTACAGGCTCACTATCGTTCGCCAGGGAAACAATCGACACCTAAATAGCACGAAAGGGCTAAATATTGACGACGAAATGGGGTGAAAGGTCTTAAAATCGACAAACTAATGGGGCAAGCATCTTAACATCTGAACACAAAGGGGGCTAAACATGAGGGAGAAAGTGGCCCAGAAAACCCACCCATCCCCCCTTAGGAACATTTTGACACATTAACCCATTCAAGATCCGATTACGTATTTCTTTTCTGTTCTCTAGGCTATTGTTAGACGATTTCATAAAGATTAGGAAGGGTATATGGAAGTCAGAGGGTTAATTGAGATAGTCTTGATCCTAATCATTCCCACAGATCCTTTCTAAACTGTGTAAAATCGTCTAATGTCATCCAGAATAAACCGTCCATATGCTTTCCAGTCTCTAAAGGGTTTAAATTACGGTAGATTAATTCAAGGTGTTAAACGAAAACCAAATCCCTTATGATTTGATGTCTTTATTATTTGATATGCAAAGTTAAAATTATGGTTTACAGGGAAGAGTTTAAGAGAGCAGTAGAGGGACGACTAGGTAGGTTTGACCTGGAGGATATGGAGGAGGTGAGCAAAGTGTTTAAGGAAGAGATATGTGCAGCATGTGAGGAGATGTGTGGAGTAAGGAGAAGAGGGAGGGGAGTGAAGGGTACAGCATTGTGGACTGAAGAGGTAAAAATAGCTGTTGAATACAAGAAGAAAGTGTATAGAGTGTGATTGGGTAGTAGAGGGAATGAAGATTTGGAGAGACAGAAAAGAGTGAGGTACGTGGAGAAACGGAGAGTGGTGAAGATAATAGTAAGAAAATAGCAGATGAGGAATTTGGAATAAATCTAAGTGTAAATGGTTTAAATGGAGGGAGTGTAAGAAACTTTAAATGGAGGGAGTGTAAGAAACTTTCACACTCTTACAGAAAGTTAGGGAGGGTAGCAAGGGAATTAGTAAGGGTGTGAAAGATAGGAATGGGTGAGTGATAGCCAAGAAGCAAGAGAGAGTCGAAAGATGGAGGGGGTACTTCAACAAATTGCTAAATGTAATGAATGAAGCACCAGCAAGCATAGTTGGATTGGGTATGAGAGGGAGAAGAAGAGAAGTAGGGGAGGAGGAGGTGGGGATCAGGAGGTCAGAAGTGTGTGAAGCTATGAATAGAGTGAAGATGGGGACATCAGGAATAGATGGAGTATATGGGGAAATGCTGAGGTATGGTGGTGAGATAGTGATCGAATGGATATGGAAAATGTGTAAACTAGCATGGGAAAAGGGGAGTCCACCTGATGACTGGAAGACAGGCATCTGTGGTTGTCAGAGGTATAATAATGGAAATGGTTTGGACCCCTTAGATGCCTAAAGGTCCTTCCTAAACTGTATAATCTCGTCGAATAATAGCATGATATATTGTAAATATGCGTCATAATTTCCAAGTTCATTCAGCTTAGAAGGATCTAACAGCTAGGTGTGGAGGTGGGGGGTGGGGGGGGGAGAGAAGGGGGGCGCTCTGACACTTCGAACCAATATTCTCCTAATAGCTGCAGGGGATGGGGAGGGGGGGGGAGGTTCTGACACTTCGCCACCTTTCATCAATTTAATAGCTCAACTTGTTCCCCCACCGCCCTCCTCTATCCGTCACCCAGGTGCCGCAGGTGTAGATAATTGTCCCCCGGTGAAGTATACGAGTCCCTCAGTGAAATTTACGCGAGTGAAATTTACTCGTATCGTAGAGTGCATGTGGGTCATACGGATATTGAATTGTGTTATTATATATATATATATATATATATATATATATATAATCATTTTTTTTTTTTTGGGGGGGGCTTTATCATTGTTTTGTTTTTGGCATACAAGGCTGGAAGTAAGGAAATATATGTTCATTAAACAATTATCCATTCACCTGTTCGTGTTTTCCATTCAAGATAAACCTATAACAGCTGGATTTACATTGATGTGGATTATAAGACGGTTAACCCTTTCAAGATACGCACTTCCAGTTTGTTTTCTGGCTATTATTAGACGATTTTACTTAGATTACGAAGGATATATGGAAGTCAGAGGGTTAACTGAGATAGTCTTTTCCTTTTTTAATCCCACAGATTCTTCTTAAGCTAGATCAAATCGTCTAGTGATAACCATAATACACTGCCATAACGCGGCATAATCCTCTAAGGGTTAACAGGGGGAGGGATCTAACAAAGACCCGCCTCGGACCAAATAGAGTCAAGGGGTTTTGTCGCACTAGAGAAGCATAAATTCTTGAAGATTAATGGGGAGCTTTTTAATAGTAAATGGGCACTGCAGTTTAGGGCCAAATTACTACCCACCAACCATGCAAACCCCAACCCTATAGTTTATGAGGGAAGGAGGGAGAGAGAGTACAAAGGAGTACAAAGGAAATCAAGCAACAGCAGATCTAGTGACCCATCTAGGCTGCTTGTCCTCCAAAACACTATGGATCAAGTGTCCAAACAGTGGTTTAGAGTGGGTTAGGAAAAATTGGAAAGGGAACTACTGCCCTGGAACTAATGTCCGTGGCAGGATTAGGAAGTTAGTAGGGGACAGATGGTTTAGTAACATAACACAGTTATAAGGATCTTTCGTATATCTGGGAAAAAGAGAGTAACGTTTTATTAATATGTATACGCAATAACCCTTGATGAACCTGAGGGAGGAATAAAATTAATTTATTCATTTACAAACGCAGTCAGTCGCGGGTTTGATGCAAGATGTTTGTCTAGGCAAGTTTAAAAGAATCAACAGTGCTGCAGTCTATAACGTCTCGGGGAAGCCCATTCCACAAGTTGACAACTCAATTGAAGAAGAAATTCTTAGATTTGTGTGAGTTAAAAGTTTTACAAATAATTTTGCAACCGTTTCCTCGTGTGTAATTAGACTGGTCGATAGTGAAGTACTTACTAGTTCATATTGTCAATGTCTGATGATTTTGAACACTTGAATTAAAAGTCACCTCTTAATCTGCGCTGGGTTAAAGGAATTAGATTTAATTCTCTAAGACGCTCTTCGTATGGTTTGTTCTTTAGGCTAGGTATCATTTTGGTAACTCTACGTTGAACTCGTTCTAGCTTGTTTATAATTATCCTTTTGGCAATAAGGGCACCAAGACTAAATGCAGTATTCCAGAAGAGGGCGGACTAAGGAATTGTAAAGGGTTAGGATAACTTCATTGGATTTATGCTCAAATGACCTGCCAATAAAGCCAATTATTTTGTTTGCCTTCTTAAAAACTTCTGAACATTGTTGACTCGGTTTTAGGTTACTCGATATTGTTACTCCCAAATTAGTTTATCTGTCTGCACTCTTAAGCTGAGTGCCATTCATTGAATAGTTTGCTTTCTCATTTCGGTTTCCGATATGTAGTACTTTACATTTATCCGCATTGAAACTCATTTGCCAAATTTGGGCCCAACATGACAATTTATCTAGATTGAATTGCATATTGTCAAATTGTTCTTATGAGAGTACGCTATTTGCAATTTTTGTATCATCAGCAAACTTTGAGATTGTACAGGTGAGACCCTCATCTATGTTGTTGATGAAAATTAGAAAGAGAATTGGTCCTAGTACCGATCCCAGGGGTACCCCGTTACTTACATTGGTCCATTTTGATGCCTTACCGTTTATGACTACTCTTTGCTTTCTGTCGCTGAGCCAATTTTCTATCCATCTCAACACACCGTCTTGTATTCCATGCGCTTTTAATTTTAGCAGTAAACGTTTGTGGGAACTTTGTCAAAGGCCTTCTGAAAATCAAGGTATATAATATCTACAGCTTTACTCTCATCATAGAGGTTGAGGATATCGTGGAAGAAGTCTAAGAGGTTTGTTAAGCAGGAACAAACTTACGACAGCCGTGTTATGTATCTTTTAGTATGTTAGTTTCTTCCAAGTGATTTACGAGTCTGTCTCTTTTGAGTGTTTCTAGCATTTTACATACAACTGAGGTTAAGCTAATTGGACGATAGTTACTGGGTAGGGATTTGCTGTCTTTTTTTAATATCGGTGTTACGTTGGCTGGCTTCCACTGATCAGGCATAGTTCCAGACTGCAAGGATTTATTGAATAGCAAAGCCAGTGGTTTGGAGAGCTCACCCTTAGCTTCCTTTAGCACTCTAGGTGAGATTGTATCAGGTCCGGGCGATTTATTTACCTTGAGTTTATCTAAACATTTCAATCATTCTCTCTCTGTAACGGTGATATTGCTTAGAACATCAGAATTATCTATCTGAACCGGCGATGCTGTAGGGATATCACTGAGGTCTTCTGTTGTAAAAACTGATGCAAAGAAGGTATTGAGGGCATTACTCATTTGTACTTCGTCTTTGGTGTATTCTCCATTTTCATCGACTAACGGTCCACCAGTTGAAGTAACTACTTTCTTCTTTCTGATATAACTATATAATTCTTTCGGGTTTTGTTTGTGAGAGTGAACGTGAATGTGTGTGAGAGTGAGCGATTGGGAGTGATATATATATATGTATATATATATATATATATATATATGTATAGAGAGAGAGAGAGAACCAGAGAGAGTCAGAGATAGAGCCAAAGAGCCGGATCATATTACGGAGCAGTCATATCTATATTTACGACTCTCTGTATCACCGCCTGTCGTATATATTAATCCTATTTGATCTGTGGCAGGGCTATTTGGACCTCCCCTGTTTTGCTCTAGTAGTTTGGAGATTTTAAAACGCTTCATCTCAATAGTCTGGCGATAATAAGACGCTGCACTTTATTTTGGTGTCAATTTTTTTCTGGGCTGTAACTTAGAAGTAATCGTCTTTGGCCGGTAAATTTTTCTGTGGCAAAATGTACAATTGTATCTTGAATGAATTCTGGGAAGGCACTTTTATTAGTCTAGCGGACAAACCAAAATACATTGCTTGAAAATATCAAAAGCAAGAAAATCCTCACTAATAATTAACCCCTTTTGTACTAGAGACTCTTTTGAAATTATATCTTAGCTATATTTAGACGATTTTGTGCAGTTTAAGGAGGATCTGTGGTTGTAAGGAGGGTTAAGTGAGATATTTCGAAGTCTGTTGGTTGTTGAAGGCTTTTTTTTAAACTGAATAGATTCGTCTAATAGTAGCCAGCATAAAGTTAAAAGGACGGCACCAGTACAGAAGGGGTTAGACATAATAGCATAATCTCCCACAACACGTCGGACCAGATAGTGTTAAATAGCCTCGGACAGATAATAAAACTGTTATATTGCTATGGGCATGGATAAGACAAAAGGCTAAGCTGCCTGTAACAAGTGTACGCCCCTCCAAGG
Source organism: Paralithodes platypus (assembly GCA_032716605.1). Taxonomy (NCBI): domain Eukaryota; kingdom Metazoa; phylum Arthropoda; class Malacostraca; order Decapoda; family Lithodidae; genus Paralithodes; species Paralithodes platypus. The sequence continues at coordinate 2,290,475 of CM064498.1, read as the reverse complement.
TTGAAAGAATGACACATATCCAAAATCATGGTATACGATAGGTAATTCGAGACTCTGAACCTTTAAGGGGAGATGGGCCGCTTTTCTGGACCACTTTCTCCCTCATGTTTAGCCCCATTAGTTTTCAGATGCTAAGATGTTTGCCCCATTAGTTAGTCAATTTTAAGACCTTTTGCCCCATTTCTTCGTCAATATTTAGACCTTTCGTGCTATTTAGGTGTCGATTTCTTCCCTGGCGAACGATAGTGAGCCTGTAATATTAGAAGAAGCGGCCTTCGGCCGGGACATTTTTCTACCGAAAAATATACAAATTAATCTAGAAGGGGGATCTAATGGATGTTTTGTTTTTGTTTAATTTGATGGAGGTCTAGGGAGGAAACTAGAAAAATAATGAATACATGCAAAAATCGCCTAAAAAGTGAACCATCCCCCCTTATCCCCTTCCGTACCGGCGACGTCTTTTCTATTTCATTCTAGCTATATATAGACGATGTTTAAGTAGTTTAAGAAGGAGCTGTGGTAGTCTAAAGGGTTAAGTGAGAGAGTTCGAAGCCTATTAATTGTTGATGGTCCTTTTTAAGCTGAATAATATCGTTTAATAGTAGCCAGAATAATGTTAAAAGGACGGCACCGGTACTGAACGGGTTAAGGGGACAGTGGGCTGGTTATCACACAGAGGCCCACGTCTCTTCAACAAACTCCCACGGCGAGTAAGAGACATGAGGGACATCTCGTTAGACAACTTCAAGAGAGCCCTAGATGTCGAACTGCAAAAAGTGCCAGACGAGCCCATCCTCGCAAGGGAGCGAGCTGTCGCTTCAAACAGTCTACTGCACCAAATCACCACCCATAACGAGGGGCGTCGCGCTCCTTGGTGCCGCTAGAAGAGCGGCGAACACATCTAAAGGTATAAAAGTGGCTGTTTGTTTGGTCTATTAATTCATGTATTCATATATTTTGTTAGTTTCCTCCCTAGACCTCCATCAAGCTTAGCAAAACCACACCCTAGACCCCCCTTCAAGATAGATTTGTAAATTTTTCGGTAGAAAAATGTCCTGGTCAAAGGCCGATTCCTCCTAAAATTACAGGCTCGCTATCGCTCGCCAGGAAAAGATCGACACCTAAATGACACGAAGGGTCCTAATATTGACAAAGAAATGGGGTGAAAGGTCATAAAATCCCCAAACTAATGGAACCAACATCCTAAAAGCTCAAAACTAGTGGGGCTAAACATTAGGGAGAAGGGATTGTCCAGAAAAACGGTCTGTCTCCCCTCATCTGGCCTATAATACAGTATTAAGTATTGTCTCGTTGGCGTTCGATACTGTTTCGAATGGGTGCGTAGATATTTATACTCTGGACTGTACACTGTTAACCCCCTTCACCACCATTATTACATACTTTTCATCATAATCTGGTTACCACTAGACGATTTTCTTTAGCATGTAATCTCCCTCTATGCCTCAAATGGGTCAATATACGTTCCCAATAAACCCTCTAAATAACATAGGTCCTTCTGAAACTGCATAACATCGACACATTTTAAGCCAGAAGGAAAGTTAAAAGACGTCATGGTGCTGAAGGGATTAATGGAGCAATGTACAATTAACTAGCTTTAACCCCTTCTGTAACATAAAAGGGTTGGTTGAAACAGTTTGAAGCCTTATCATTGCTCGAGGTCCTTCCTAAGCTGAATACAATCGTCTAATCATTGCCAGAATACATTTTAAAGGATATCCCCGGTACTGAACGGATTAAAGCGATACCCACAAACGTACAAGCAGACAATTTTTGGCTTAAAGCTAAATGTACACAGACAGACAGATACATAAATAGATAGGTAGATCAACTGACCGGTCAACTAACAGACAGACAGACAGACTATCTTGGTTTACTGTAGAACGAGAAACGGGCACAACATTTTGCCTTCGATTGAGAAAAACGCATACACAAACAGACAGACATACAGACAGACTGACTATCTTGGTTTTCTGTAGAGCGAGCTAAAACAGTCGGGCTGAACATTTTGATAATACAGTGAGACAGACAGACAGGCAGACAGAGAGGCACAACAATTTACCTACGAGTGAGACAAATCCATACACAGACAGACAGACAGACAGACAGGCACAACATTTTACCTACTGGAGACAAATACAGACAGACAGACAGCACAACATTTTACCTACGAGTGAGACAAATCCATACACAGACAGACAGACAGGCACAACATTTTACCTACGAGTGAGACAAATCCATACACAGACAGACAGACAGGCACAACATTTTACCTACGAGTGAGACAAATCCATACACAGACAGACAGACAGACAGACAGACAGACAGGCACAACATTTTACCTACGAGTGAGACAAATCCATACACAGACAGACAGACACAGACAGACAGGCACAACATTTTACCTACGAGTGAGACAAATCCATACACAGACAGACAGACAGACAGGCACAACATTTTACCTACGAGTGAGACAAATCCATACACAGACAGACAGACACAGACAGACAGACAGACAGAGACAGACAGAGAGGCACAACATTTTACCTACGAGTGAGACAAATCTATACACAGACAGACAGACAGACACAACATTTTACCTACGAGTGAGACAAATCCATACACAGACAGACAGACAGACAGACAGACAGACAGGCACGCACAACCTTTTACCTACGAGTGAGACAAATCCATACACAGACCGACAGACATACAGACATCCCCCAAGCCACACCAAGACCTGCGTGTCAGAGGTGATTGTCTGACGGAATGATTTTATATATGAAGTGCGCGGAATTTCGATGTGAGTGTCCTAGGTTCAAGTCCTTGGAGTGCCACATGTATTTGTTGATTTCATTGAGTGAGTTTGGAGGTGAAGTTGGTTGGTGGAAAAGACATAATCATTTATACCTACAGTTACATATTTAACGAGGCAGGCTTCATTTTTGTCTATTTAATTTGTTTTTAGGTATAGTTTTAAGGAGATGATATTTTAAGCTATTTAGTAGGGAGGTAGATTTTAGGTGAGCTTGGTTTTACGAAGATGTTAATATTTGTCACGGTAAATTTATTTAGATACATATAGTTTTAGGAAGATGGTATGTTTTGTTATTTAGGATCAGGCAGGTAGATTTTAGGTGGGTGTGATTTTAGGAAGATTTTTTTTTTTTTTTTTCACGGTAACATTAATTAGGTGGCAAGGTTTTTATTATAGGTGTGGTTTTAGGAAGGTGTTATTTTTTTTTGTCCCCTGATTTCCTAGACTTTCAATTCGTGGTAAGCTTTCTGGCGGAATCTGGTAACAAATAATTATGTACATACGTATCAAAGCCTTCTCACTTTTGTTTTGCTCTATTATCGTCTCTTCTCCATGTACTGTCTCTTCTCTATTATCGTCTCTTCTCCATGTACTGGCTCTTCTCTATTATCGTCTCTTCTCCATGTATTGTCTCTTCACTATTATCGTCTCTTCTCCATGTATTGTCTCTTCACTATTATCGTCTCTTCTCCATGTATTGTCTCTTCACTATTATCGTCTCTTCTCCATGTATTGTCTCTTCACTATTATCGTCTCTTCTCCATGTATTGTCTCTTCACTATTCTTTTATGTCTGATTATTCTTTCTCTTCCTTTCCACCTCTTTCGCTGCTCTACTTCTTCTTCCTCTTCTTCTTTTTCTTTTTTACCATCTAATCTTTCGGCTTCCATCGCTTGTTATCTTCTCGTTCGTTCTTCTATCGCTTTCTCCGTCACACTTTGTTTGCTCACCTCTCTCTCTCTCTCTCTCTCTCTCTCTCTCTCTCTCTCTCTGTCTGTCTGTCTGTCTGTCTGTCTGTCTGTCTGTCTGTCTGTCTGTCTGTCTGTCTGTCTCTTTCTCACTTCTCTCTCTCTCTCTCTCTCTCTCTCTCTCTCTCTCTCTCTCTCTCTCTCTCTCTCTCTCCCCTCTGTCTTCTTTTTCTTGGTCTTTATCACCCGTGTTGTCATTTATCTCTCCCGGTCCTTTGTCTTCTTCACCTGTTCGCTTTATCTCTGGTTGTGTGTCACTTTCGCTTCCTGTTCTTTTCGACTTTTTTTTCTCTCTACTGTCTTTCCGGTTTATCCTTACTCCGTGTGTGTGTGTGTGTGTGTGTGTGTGTGTGTGTGTGTGCGTGTGTGCGTGTGTGTGTTTTATCGTCTCTCGTGTGTTACCGTACAGGAGTTTGCTATATAATATTATCATTAATTATTCTATTGTGTTTCAGTCTCTCCCTCTCTTTCCCTCTCTCTATCTCGCTCTCTCTCTCTCTTTATCCCCTCTCTCTCTCTCTCTCTCTCTCTCTCTCTCTCTCTCTCTCTCTCTCTCTCTCTCTCTCTCTCACTCTCGGCCATCAATCACACCACTCACCCACACCATTACTGCTCTCATTCCACCACTAGTTTTTCCTTGTGGATGTGTCTTACTCTCACATACATACACACACACACACACACACACACACACACACACACAC
>CM064498.1:2255967-2280967 GCA_032716605.1 Paralithodes platypus | reverse complement strand
ATGAGATGTAAAGATATGAAAATGGTAAGCTCAGATTACAATGGGTGAGTATAATATACTTTACATTAAAAACAAGAAATTAATACAATAATAACATTATGCTAGTGCAAAATAAAAATTATCATAAATTAAATTGTGTGTATGTTTGAGTGTTCTTGTGTTTGTGTATGTATGTGTGCGTGTATGTATGTATGTGTGAGCGTGTATGATAAATGTTAGAGTATGTTTGTAATTACGGCTAAGTGTAAGAATCAGTGAGTGTGTGCGTGTGTGTGTGTATTCCCGGGAGAGCAACAGCCTTTATTATGTGTGTAGGTTTTCTTGTGTGCGTATGGGTGTATGTATGTGTGCGTGGATGCTTACATAATGTGCGCGTTTTTTGTATGTTGGATGTGTATGTTTATGTATGTGTGTATATTTGTATATTTGTGTATATTTATGTATGTTTATGTATGTATGTGTATGTTCATGTATGTTTATGTATGTTCCTGTAAGTATTTGTATTTGTATGTATGTTTGTGTATGTTTATGTGCGTGTGTGCATGTTTGTGTATATGTATATATGTTTATAGATTTGTATGCATGTTTATAAATGTTTATGTATGCTTATGTACGTGTATGTATATACAGTGTATGTGTATCTTATTGAATGTTATGTAGGTTTTCGCTCTGCGCTTAATATTCCTTACTTTGTGGTGTGTGTGTGTGTGTGTGTGTGTGTGTGTGTGTGTGTGTGTGTGTGTGTGTGTGTGTGTTAATGCTCATGTGCGTGTGTCAGCTTTATAGTAAATATATTTTCCCGTATATGAATATATAATATAAACTATATATATAAATATATATATATATACTGTATATGTATTAGAGAGAGAGAGAGAGAGAGAGAGAGAGAATGAGAGAGAGGAGAGAGAGCGAGAGAGAGAGATGAGAGAGAGAGTGCGTGAGAAGAGAGAGAGAGAGAGAGAGAGAGAGAGAGAGAGAGAGAGAGAGAGAGAGAGAGAGAGAGAGAGAGAGAGATTTACCATTGTCAAACCTTTCTATATTATTATACTGTATATGACGGCTTATAGCTGCCTTCAAACGTATTATTTGCATTGTTTGTGTGTGGGGGTGTCATAGCGTGTGTGTGTGTGTGTGTGTGGGTGTTTGTGTGTGTGTGTGTGTTTGTGTGTGTGTGTGTGTGTGTATGTGTGTGTGTATGCATTTGTGTTTGTGCGTGTGTGTTTGTGTGTGTGTGAGTGTGTGTGTTTGTGCTTGTGTGTGTGTGTGTGTATGTGTGTTTGTGTGTGTGTGTGTGTATGTGTGTTTGTGTGTCTGTTTGTGTGTATGTGTGTGAGTTTGTGTGTGTGTGTGTTTGTGTGTGGTGTGTAGGTTTGTTGTGTGTTGTGTGTATGTGTTTGTGCGCGTGTGTATGAAGGTATATGGGTATATGCGTGTATGAATACGTGTGTGTGTATGTCCTATGTGTGTAAGTAAGTGTATATGTATATGTGTGTTTGCTCGCTATGCCTCCGACGAAAAAAAAAAAAAACACGAAATCGGCTTTCTGTTCCTTCATATTGACAAGAAAAAAAAAAAAAAATACATTCCCATTCAACCGAGTACGCGTGTGGGTTTCTAAAGGACTCTCCAAGCATGTAAAGTCTTGTGTGGTTTTCTAAAATGACTTCCCATATATGTATAGTTGTGTATGTTAAAGACTCTCCGACTCTCCGTGCATGCAAAGTTGCCAGCTGTGGGTTTCCAAAAAGACTCTACGTATATTTAAAGTTATGTGTGGGTTTCTCAATAGACTCTCCATGCATGGTAAGTCTATTGTGGGTTTCTCAAAGACTCTCTATGCATGTACAATCACGTTTGGGTTTCTGAAAAGACTCTATGCATGTAAAGTTTAGTGAGCGTTTAAAAAAAAAATCTTCATGCATGCAAAATCGCGTTTGAGTGTATAAAAGACCTTCCATGCATGTACAGTCTCGTGTGGGTTTCTAAAAAGACTCCATGCATGTAAAGTCACGTTTGGGTTTCTATAAAGAATCCATACTTGGTCCGAGGGGGTCTTTTGGTCCTTCCTTGTTTTGACCCCCTATAGTCTATTCGCTGTATGTAGGCGGTAAATCATGACCTCTATCCTCTGTAACTCAAAGAGGGCTAGAGCAAATGGGCTGTACATTTCCACAACTATTCCTTGAATAACTATTCCCAAATGGTAGAACTATTAGATCGATGACTATAGTTGCTTTTGAGTTACAGAGGCTAGAGGTCATGATGTCTCGCCTACTTACAGCGAATAGAATATAATTTGGATTTTATAAAACGTTTCACCTCATTAGTTTGGCGAAAAAAGACGCTTCACTCCATTCAAATGTCGATTTTTTTTCTGAGCAAGCAATAGCGAGTCTGTAACTTAGAAGAAATTGGCCTTCGGCCAGGAAATGCTTTTGGCCGGGAAATTTTCTATCGAAAAATTACAATATACAAATTTAGCTTGAAGGGGGCGTGGTTGGGCATTTTTTATATAGTTTTAAGGAAGTCTTTGTTATCCTTGGGAGCAAACTAAAATACATTGCTCGAAAATAAACGAAGCAAGCAACATTTTCAATAATAATTTAACAAACTATCATGATAACTCTCAAGATGTCGGACCAGATAGTGTTAAGGTGAAGGTGTGAAAGTACAGTGGGCCACATAAATCTGCATACACTCATGGGTTTTATGAATGGAAAACAAATAATGTGACTCAATTGTGGGTGTGTATTCTTAGGCAATAGTGAAATAATATGAGCAATTAACAGTTTTATAGCATATTATTCTTGCATAATAATCATACAAGGTTTCCTTCAATTCATATTATCATGGAGTGTACCCTTCAACCTCTGTGTGTGTGTGTGTGTGTGTGTGTGGGTGGGTGGTTGCGTTTACTGTGTGTGTGCTTGTGTGTGTGTGTGTGTGTGTGTGTGTGGTTGCGTTTACTATGTGTGTGTGTTTGTGTATATATGTATGCGTGTCTGTGTATGTATGTATGTGTGTGTGTGTGTGTTTGTATGCGTGTCTGTGTGTGTATGTATGTATTCAAGTATGTACAGTATATGTGTGTGTATCCGTGTGTGTGTGTGTGTGTAAAGAGGACGTTGTAGGTATGAAGGTATATAACATGACTTGGTGATGACTGTAGGTGTGTATGACTGAAAATCATATCACCCCACGCACACCGCTCCCATGTGTACCCTTCAACTTCTGTGTGTGTGTGTGTGTTCGTGTGTGTTCGTGTGTGTGTGTGTTTGTGTGTGTATGCGTGTTTTGGTGTGTGTGTGTGTGTGTGTGTGTGTGTGTGTGTGTGTATTTGTGTATGCGTGTGTGTTTGTATGTGTGTGTCTTCGTGTGTGTGTGTGTGTGTGTGTATGTGTATGTGTATGTGTGTGTTTACATGTGTGTGTGTGTCGCATGCACCTTCGTGTGAGTTTGATATTACTGTATGTATGTTTTGACTGCGTGTGTGTCATATAATTATATTTTATGTATACATGTAGTGTGTGTTTGTACTTGTGTGTATGTGCCATGTGCGTTTGACATATATGCGTGTGTGTACACATGTATGTATGTATGTGTATCAATTATATACAGTTGCCGTAATGAATAACTGTACACGCCATGGAATTATGTATGACAATATAATACTTGTGATTGACAATATAATACTTGTGATTGACAATATAATACTTGTGATTGACAATATAATACTTGTGATTGACAATATAATACTTGTGATTGATTTACAAGGTTAATTAACTACTACGTAAGAAACCACCTTCCTAACTCATCATGTAACTTCCATATACAAAATTCATGTGCCCAACTGTACGTGTGATCTATGTGCGTGCAGTGACAGTGTTTGTGTGTGTATATGTGTCATGTACGTGTGATCTATGTGCGTGCAGTGACAGTGTTTGTGTGTGTATATGTGTCATGTACGTGTGATCTATGTGCGTGCAGTGACAGTGTTTGTGTGTGTATATGTGTCATGTACGTGTGATCTATGTGCGTACAGTGACAGTGTTTGTGTGTGTATATGTGTCATGTACGTGTGATCTATGTGCGTACAGTGACAGTGTTTGTGTGTGTATATGTGTCATGTACGTGTGATCTATGTGCGTGCAGTGACAGTGTTTGTGTGTGTATATGTGTCATGTACGTGTGATCTATGTGCGTGCAGTGACAGTGTTTGTGTGTGTATATGTGTCATGTACGTGTGATCTATGTGCGTGCAGTGACAGTGTTTGTGTGTGTATGTGTCATGTACGTGTGATCTATGTGCGTGCAGTGACAGTGTTTGTGTGTGTATATGTGTCATGTACGTGTGATCTATGTGCGTACAGTGACAGTGTTTGTATGTGTATATGTGCCATGTACGTGTGATCCATGTGCGTGCAGTGACACTGCTTGTGTGTGTATGTGTGTCATGTATGTATGATCTATGTGCGTGTGGTGCTTGTGTGTATCTGTGGCTTCTATTGACATTTTTAGGTACCCGGAATGAGCGTGTGCCCCCTTCCCATGTCTTCCAGGGAGCACCACAGTATTCCGGCACACCACACACGCTGTTTGGGGTTACTTGGGTGCGTGGTTACCTTACATTTTTTTTGTTTTTTTGTGGGTTTTTTTTTGGGGGGGGAAGAGTTGGGGTGAGGTGATAGGGAGGGGGAAGAGTGGGGGTGAGGTGATAGGGGGAGGGTGATATGAAGGGGAGGGAGGGAAGGTTGAGCAGATAGGGTGGGTAGGGAAAAAAAGGGGCGGGGTGATTAAAGAGGGCGTATTCTAAATGTAATATATATATATATATATATATATATATATATATGTATATATATAGGTATATATATATATATATATATACTGTATGTATGGGAATGAGAAGAACGGGAGTAGAGGTAAAGCAACAAAGGGGCGAGAAGGGAGTAGAAAGAGGAGAGAGAGAGAGAGAGAGAGAGAGAGAGAGAGAGAGAGAGAGAGAATAGAAGAGAAGGGTGAGGACTCGGACGATGAGAGGAGAAGAGTAATAGTAGTAGGGGGGTGTATGAGATCGTATCTATTTTTACACACTCTGCCCCCCACCCACCATTCAATCACATACAACCACTACCATACAGAGAGAGAGAGAGAGAGAATAGAGAGGAGAGAAGATATAGAGAGCGAGAGAGAGAGACGAGACACGAGAGAGAGAGAGAGAGAGAGAGAGAGAGAGAGAGAGAGAGAGAGAGAGAGAGAGAGAGAGAGAGAACGAATACAAACTAATCCCTTTAGTTTTCAGTATGTATTTATTGTTGTATGCATTGTTATTATTATGACGCAAATATATATGGAATGTACAGTATGTCTTTGTGAACAACGTAATAATATAATAGTAATTGTATAGATAAACCACACTAAAGAAAGACACACATGTACGCATGAACCGACACACCATACCAAGAACTCTGCAATTGAAGTAGTCGGAATCGAATCCCACTGCGAACAGGTGAAATTTCTCGCACAAATCTATTTTGGCCGTCAAAACTGTGTGTGGTCTCGCTGTTGCTTAGGATCACATAGGTCCTTGTCCAAGACCTACTTGGCGGTACGTACCGACTCCGGTAGCAGCCAAGGTTGGTTTGATGATGATTAGTTAGGATATGATAGGTAAGTGAGCAGTGTATTTTCAGCCTCATTTGGTGTCTGACCGAAATAAGCCAGTTACTATTATTGTTATTATTATTGCAATAACAATGACAATTGTTATTACGGTATAATAATTACACACACATAAGTAGTATACGCCTTCTCATTCATTCCCTTAAATATACATACACACACACACACTCACGTACACATGCACGTACATGTACACGACCCCCTCTCCCAACACGTACATTACAGGAACAATCAATAATTCCCGGACAACCTTGCTCGTAAACTGGGTAATTTAAACTTACTATCACTTTTCTTTGCCAGTCCTCATATATTGCTAATTGCCCATGACAAAGGTTTGTTGTTGGGAGAGGTGGTCGGGCGCCAGTTGGACTAGATAATAATTCGTCAGGCGCCTGGCCCGGGGAGCCAGTGTGTATGAAGTGTCATGCCTGGATGCGAGGTGGGCGGGCATTGTGGTGGTAAAGCTTCGCTGCACGTCTGCCTGCCGAGACCGGAACCTCTCCGGGAGGTCTGGGACCTGGGAACCGTTTGCTGGAGACCCCAAATAGGCCTGGGTGTCTGGGTCTTCTCCTGGACGACCTAGATAGGCCTATGTGTTTTTTTTTATTTTTTTATTTTTATTTTTTTTAAATGTTGTGTTGTGTTGTCCCTGTTCGGGCTCTGTCTCGAGTGGGCCACCCCCAGCTATGTGGTATGTGTTTGCGTATATATATATACATACATACATACATTTATTTGACTTTATTTTGTATTTATTTTACCTGGCGCAAAAGGGAATTCCAAAGTAGCATATATCTCGAACTACTATGTCTTTGCATCTTATTAATGCCAACTTTTCACAATGAACATATGTCGCTGTAAATTCTCTGTAATAGCTGACTCTAACGTACCTTGAATTGTGCTCGATCTATAACATTTTTTTTTAGGGGTGGGGGCACTTATTACAGGTAGTTTTACCTTTGTCTTGTCAATGCTCAGACAATGATAACAACAACAACAACAACACAAACAGACTACATTACTATACTTGTTTCACGTAGCAGATGTGCTCAGTTATGTCTCTAGCTTACACACAAATTATCATCAAAGGTTTTATCAAATGTTTTATTTTGACTGTACACTGTCAAAAATATGGGCGTATAAAAGTATGAAAAGTGTAATGAAACTGTCCATTATAAAATATCCTTACCATAATATATAGGTACTGTAGTCATAAACCAGTCTCATAAACCAGTGTCATAAACCAGTGTCATAAACCAGTGTCATATATATGGATAGCTAGGTAAATCACAATACTCTGCCCACTGATTTATATACCTCATTTGTGGCCTTGCTTCTGCGTTTATATTGATTATCGTATGTCTTATATTAATAGACGCATAAAGAAACTCTGTATAGTCTCTGTCAAAAGTCGCATCCTACCTCGGGTTATCTCTCTAGTTATCAGTGAACACATTGCAACAGGCATAAATATAGCCTTTATTACCTTCACCACCGAAATTGGAAGGAGGTTATATTATCGCATCGGTATATTTGTTTTTCTGTCTGTAAGCAAGATATCTCACAAAGTTAAGACACGATTCTTATGAAATTTGGTGGGCAGATAGCATTTAGTTATGTACTGACCTTCACTAAATTTGGTGGGCGGATAGTATATACGCCAAGAAAGATGTGATTAAATTTAGGAGGCGATTTTGAACATATCGTGGAACCCAGATCCAGAAGAAAATGTAGGCAAAGGATGGATATCAATGGTAAAGAACCAGCCAGCGTGGCGGAGGTATGCGCCCTACCGAGTGCCCCGCTATAAGTAGGCGAGAAATCATGACCTCTATCCTCTGCAACTCAAAAAAGGGCTGAAGCAAATGGGCTGTACATTTCCACATCTATTCCTTGACTGACTCGTCCCAAATGGTAGAACTATTAGCTCGATTACTCTAGTCGTTTTTGAGTTACAGAGGTTAGAGGTCATGAGTTCTCGCCTACTTACATCGAATAGACTATAGTATATAAGGTTTGTTCAGTGTGGTAAGGATAATTATTGTATAAACCAATAAAGGAAAATTAATGTGGTTCAGGAATATTGTAGAATTAAACCAGTAGAGGAAAATGTATGTGATTCAGGGGTGTGTAGCATTAAACCAATATAGGACAGTTAACGTGAAGTCCAGGAGTAATTTTGGATTAACCAGTAAAGGAAAATTTACGTGGTTTAGGACTATTTTTGTATTAAACCAACAGAGGAAAATTTACGTGGTTTAGGACTATTTTTGTATTAAACCAACAGAGGAAAATTTACGTGGATTAGGACTATTTTTGTATTAAACCAACAGGAAAATTTATGTGATGTCCGTAGTATCTATGAATGAAACCAATAGATAAATGAATGTGCTTTCAGGAGTATTTGTTAGTTAAGGGGAGGTTTTTAGTTTGTTTCCTACTCCTCCAGCTATCTTAAAATTTCACCCCCTTGACCCCCTTTCAAGATAAATTTGTACATTTTTCGGTAGAAAAATGTCCCGGCCGAAGGCCGGTTACTCTTAAATTACAGGCTCGCTATCGCTCGCCAGGATAAAATCGACACCTAAATGGCACGAAAGGTCTTAAAATTGACAGAATGGGGCGAAAATGGTTAAAATCGCCAAACTAATGGGGCAAACGTCTTAAAATCTCAAAAGCAATGGGGCTAGACATGAGGGAGAAAGGGGTCAAGAAAAAAGTCCCTCAAGTGGAAATCTCCCCTTAAACCAATAGAGGAAAATTAATGTGAAGTCGATGAGTTTTTTTATATTAAATCAATAGAGGGAAAATTAATGTGCTTTTAGGAGAATTTGTGAGTTAAACCAATGGAGGAATATTAATGTAAAACACAGGAGTAGTTGTGAGTGTTAAACCAATAGAGGGAAACTAATGTGCTTTCAAGAGTATTTGTGAGTTAAACCAAAAGAGGAATATTAATGTGAAGTCCAGGATTTTTTTTTTTTTTTTTTTTATTATTATTTTTTTTTATTAAACCAATAGAGGAAAATGAATGTGCTTTCAGGAATATTTGTGAGTTAAACCAATGGAGAAAACATAATATGAAGCCCAGGAGTTTTTTTGTATTAATCCAATAGAGTAAAATTAATATGTTTTCTGGAGTATTTGTGAGTTAAACCAATAGAGGAAAATAAATGTGCTTTCAGGAGTATTTATGAGTTAAACCAATAGAAGAAATGTATGCACTTTCAGGAGTATTTGTTGAATTAAAGCAATAAAGGATATTAATAGGAAGGTATGTGAAGGTATGACGTCGCTTTTGTTCCGTGTGGGTTCAACGGGTTACAAAGAAAATCAATGACGTTCCATTACTCCCTCCAACTCGGCTTAAGGGGACAGTGGTTATTTTTGTTGGGTATATATATATATATATATATATACCCTGGAAAGAAGCAAACATCCATCCAGTTCCTAAAAAAGGTGCCTCTTCAGATCCATCAAACTACAGACCAATAGCTATAACTTCCACTCTTGGCAAAGTTTTTGAAATTATATTAAATAATCACATAATTAAGCATCTGGAGAATAATAAATTAATCAGTGATAGGCAATATGGTTTTAGACGATGTCGATCAACTGCAGACATTCTTTGCCTTCTTACGCATCAAATCAACCAAGCTACAGACCAACATGGTGAAACACATACAATAGCACTGGATATATCAAAGGCATTTGATAGAGTCTGGCATAAATCCTTATTGTCGAAGATGTCACACTACGGCCTTGCATCATTAGTTCCACTAATTTCTTCTTATCTTCATAACAGAAAAATACGTGTAATGGTAGATGGCCTTTATTCTCAATTTCACTCAATAAATGCTGGTGTTCCCCAGGGATCAGTTTTGGCCCCAACTCTGTTCCTCATTCATATCAATGATCTCATATCTACCACTCATAATCCAATACATTCCTACGCAGATGACTCAACACTCCACAGTTCCTTCACATTTACCAATTCTTTCACCCAACCCGATCTTATAAATTCAAAAATAACACTGCAATTTCTCTGTACCAGGACCTTTCTAGAATTAATGAATGGGGACAGAGAATCTAGTTTCCTTTAATGCACAGAAAACCAAGTACATTCAATTTTCTAACCGACAGAATCTCACTGACTCCCATATATTTTTTAATGATGTAAATATTCCCACTTCCCCTAGTATTGACATTCTCGGTGTAACATTAACTACTAACTTGAGCTGGACACATTATGTTAGAAGCATTGCTAAGAATGCCTCTAAAAAACTGGGACTCCTGTACAGAGTTCGAGAATTCTTCACTGACGAGCAGTTGGCCGTAATATATAAAAGTCATGTGCGTTCTCAGATGGATTACTGTTCACCTCTGTGGGGTGGAAGTGGAGTGGTTGCATTGAGGCAGCTGGACAAAATTCAAAATAAAGCTATTAGATTAATCAATAACCCTGCAATCACACAGGACCTTCCTACATTATCCATATGAAGAAACGTTGCATCCCTTGCATTATTCTACAGATATTTTCACAGCAATTGTTCCGAGGAACTTGCTTCAATTGTGCCGCCTCTCCACATCTTTCCCCGTAGAACTAGGGCAGCTGAGAGCGCCCATGAATTTACACTTTCTCCTCCACAATGCAGAACTTCTGCTTATCAGAATTCATTTATCCCCAGAGCTACTACTCTTTGGAATTCACTTCCCTCGAATTGCTTTCCACAAACTTACAATCAACAAATGTTTAAATCCAGTTGTTACAAACATTTTATGAATGGAGGATGCCTTTAGGCACATGGACCTTTTTGTTTTATCTGTGTTTTTCCTTCCTCCGTTCATTGTCTCTTAAAAAAAAAAAAAATAAATAAAAATATATATATATATATATATATCTTTAAAAACACTCCCTAGCCTCCCCCCCCTCCCCCTTCAAGATAAATTTGTAAAATTTTCGATGGAAAACGTACCGGCCGAAGGCCGATTTCTCTTAAAAATACAAAAAACAAAAACAAAAATCTGAAAACTAATGGGGCTAAACATGAGGAAGAAAAAGGACCAGAAAAACGCCCCATCTCCCCTTAATAGCGACGGAGAAATAATGTGGTTTGTTGATGTCATAAAGTTATACAAGACCTTTAGGGGGTTTGACCCGCCGTAGAGTTATGTTTGGGAAAGCTAGTGGCGGCTTGGGAAATCAGGCTATCGAATGTTCTTAACCCTTTCTTTACCGAGGATGTTTGTGATTATATTTCAACTATATTTAGACGATTGTGTTCAGTTTAAGAAGAATCTGTGGTAGCAAGATGGGTTCGGTGAGATAGTTCGAAGCCTGTTAGTTTGCTGGAGGCCCATTGGAAACTGAATAAAATCGTCTAATAGTAGCTAGGAAAAAGTAAAAAGACGTCGCCGGTACAGAAGGGGTTAATCCTTACTGTACCAGCGACGTCTTTTTGTTTTGATTTCAGCTGCATTTAGACGATTTCATAAAACTAAGGAAGGAACTGTGGTGTCTAAAAGGATTAATTGAGATAGTTTGTCGTCTTTCAAGGGTGAGAGATCCTTCCTAAGCCAAATAAAATCATCTTATAGTTGCCAGATTATAATAAAAAGACGTTGACGGTACAGTAGTGGTTAACTGTGGTCCAAAGGGGGGGGGGGGATGTTTTTTTTTTTTTTTTTTTTTTTACTCCCCTGTTTTATGTTTCATTAGTTTGGAGATTTTAAGACGTTCCAACCCATTATTTTGGCGATAATAAGACGCTTCATCCCATTCAGGTACCTGTTTTTGTCTGGTCGAGCGGTAGCGACCTTGTAACTTAGAAGAAATCGGTCATCGACCGGAGCAATATACATCAAACAATGTACACTCGGTCCAAGAAGTATCTGCACCCCTACGCTGATCATCTGGTGTGTACAGCTTGATAGGGTTGGCACCTCTGCCTGCAACTATATCCATGTGTCAGAGAGGATCGTCTCTGACACATGGATATAGTTGCAGGCAGAGGTGCCAACCCTACCGAGCTGTACACACCAGCTGATCAGCATAGGGGTGCAGATACTTCTTGGAGCGAGTGTACATACATAGTTTGGGCGGGCCCTATATATTTAAATATATTATATATATATATTTATTTATCTATTTTTTAGTTTGCAGCAAGTCTGGGAAGGCGATATTTTTAGCCTAGGGGACAAACTAAAATATAATGTTCGAAAATGACAAACACAAGCAAAATCCTCAACAATAATTAAACCAAAATTCACAGTATATATCTCCCAAGACATCGGACCAGAAAGTTATTTAAGGATGTAGTGCTTGATTGTTGGTCTATGTACTTATATATTTATTATTTTTGAGTTCCCTCGCTAGAACTCCATCAAGCTTAAAAAAAAACACCCCTTTTAAGATAAATTTGTACATTTGTCGGTAGAAAAATGACACCTAAGTAGCATGACAACATAAAGGGGTGTAAAGTCTTAAAATCGTCAAACTAATGAAGCGACCATTCTTAAAATCGAAAAACCAATGGGGCTAAGCACGAGGGAGAAGGAAGACCAGAAAAACCAACCCATCTCCCCTTAAATTAAACTATGGGTGTATTTCTTTCAGTCCAAGATTTACGGCCGCCAGAAAAGTGACAGATGGAGAACTGGTTAAGGGGGGATTGTTCACTTTTTGGGCGATTTTCCCATGTATTCATTATTTTTCTAGTTTCCTCCCTAGACCTCCATCAAATTAAAAAAAAAAAAAAATCCATTAGATCCCCCTTCTAGATTAGTTTGTACATTTTTCGGTAGAAAAGTGTGCCGGCCGAAGGCCGGTTCTTCTAACATTACAGGGTCACTATCGTTCGCCAGGGAAAAAAGCGACACCTAAATAGCACAAGAGGTCTAAATATTGACGAAAAAATGAGGCGAAAGGTCTTAAAATCGACTAACTAATGGGGAAACATCTTAACATCGGGAAATTAATGGGGCTAAACATGAGGGAGAAAGTGGTCCAGAAAACCGGCCCATGTCCCCTTAATGGTCGGATATTTATGTTCTCTGATTTAACCCCTTCTGTACCGGCGATATATATATATATATATATTTGTATTCAAGCTATATTTAGATGATTTTGTGCAATTAAAGTAGGATCTGTGGAAGTAAAGAGGGTTAAGTGAGATAGTTCGAAGCCTGTTAATTGCTGGAGGCGCTTTTTTAACTGAAGAAAACCGACTAATAGTTGCCAGAATATAGTAGTAATAATAATAATAATAATAATAATAATAATAATTTTAATCATAATTGCAATACAAATACTAATACTGATAATAATAATATTAATATAATAATAATAATAATAATAATAATAATAATATACACACACAGTTTCCGTTGTTTGGGTCTGTGCTGATACGATTATGCGTGTCCAGCGGTAATTAACGCCATCAAAAGCCTTCAAAATAATGCCACTTGTTTCGCAATCCGAGTCCTAATCATTCAAGGGTGCTCCATAATCATTCAAGGGTGCTCCATAATCATTCAAGGGTGCTCCATAATCATCCAAGGGTGCTCCATTATCATTTAAGGGTGCTCCATAATCATTCAAGGGTGCTCCATAATAATTCAAGGGTGCTCCATAATCATTCAAGGGTGCTCCATAATCATTCAAGGGTGCTCCATAATCATCCAAGGCTGCTCCATAATCATTCAAGGGTGCTCCATAATCATTCAAGGGTGCTCCATAATCATTCAAGGGTGCTCCATAATAATTCAAGGGTGCTCCATAATCATTCAAGGGTGCTCCATAATCATTCAAGGGTGCTCCATAATCATTCAAGGGTGCTCCATAATCATTTATAATAGGTGCTCAGCGGTCGCTCCAGTCATAATAACAACGGAAAAAAGAGCAAAGATTTAAAAGCAAGAGGTGGGTTTCCTATATACTCGTGTGTATATATATAACTAAGCCTTTACCCCCCCCCCCCCCCCCCCCACACACACACACGCTCTCTCTCTCTCTCAAACACACACACATAGACCTCTTTTACACACACACACACACACACTCCCCCCCACCCCCCACGTCACACCCAAAACACACACAAATTTCCCCCCCCACACCCACACACACATATCTATCCATCGTTGTTGAAGCAAATGGAAAAGCATATGACAGTGTTTACCTCCCTCCTACGTGTCCAACGCCCACTGTGGATCAGTTGTTTATCACTACACTGTATATTAATATAAAGAAATACAAAGGAAGGCAAGCAACAATAGACCTACTGGTCCTTCCTAGGCTGCTCTAACAAAAAAAAAAAAAAAAAAAAAAAAAAAAAAAAAAAAGGCCACAACCATCAACTGAAAGGCTTCAGCTCCAGAAAGACTGTGGTCAGAAAACTAAATTATAGTACCATGTACAAGACTGAAACGGTCACGTTACTCAGGCACAAACGCAGTTAGTCGTGGGTTCATGGCAAGATATTTGTCAAGGCGATATTTGAATGTTTGGACTGTATGGCACTCTGCAACGCTTCTAGGCAGTTAATTTCATAATTTGACCACTCTGTTGAAAAAAAAGTGCTTCGCTTTGTGTGAATGAAACGCCTTTCCGACAATGTTGTAACCATTATTTCTTGTGTAATTTGAGTTATCTAGTGTGAAGTACATACTTGCATCCATGTTGTCATGGCCTTTGATAATGTTTAATAACTTGGATTAGGTCCCTTCCTATTTTGCGGTTTGTCAAGGTAAATTGGTTTAACTCCTTTTGTCGTTCCTCATATGGTTTGTTACTTAGTCGGGGAATCATTTTGGTAACTCTCCTTTGTACTCTCTAGTTTTTCAATGTCCTGTATATAGTATGGCGACCAAAACTTGACACAATATTCCAAATGCGGGTGAACCAATTAATTATATAAAGTGTGTATAACGTTATCGGATTTATATTCAAAAGATCTCCCAATGAAGCCAATAATATTATTTGCTTTTCTAACAACTTCAGCGACTTGTTGGGCAAGTTTTAAATCACTTGTTATAGTTACTCCAAGGTCAGTTTCTATATTTACGTTCCTGATTGAATTCCGTTAACCACTTCTGTACCGGCGACGTCTATATATTTTCTTCGAGCTGTTATTAGACGATTTTATTCAGTTTAAAAAGGGCCTCCAGCAATTAACAGTCTTTGAACTATCTCACTTAGCCCTTTTTGGTACCACATAGCCTTCTTAAACTGCTCAAAATCGTCTAAATATAGCTAGAATAAAATTAAAAAGACGTCGCGGTACAGAAGGGGTTAATCGAATAGTTTGTGCTTTCATTTTTACTGCCGATGTGAAGCACTTTGCATTTATCTATATTGAAATTCATCTGCCATGTCTGAGCCCACTTTGATAGCTTGTCTAGATCATTCTGAATCTCTTGTATGTGCGATGGCGAGTGTACTTATGCTTGCATTTTTTGTGTCATTAGGGAATATCGAAATTCTGCATGGACCGAGAACTGAGCCTTGAGGTACACCGCTTGTAACATTTATCCAATTTGAGGCTTTGCCGTTAATTATACCACTCGTTGTTTTCGCTTGCTTAGCCCATCCTGAATCCAATGAAGAACAAACCCGTGAATACCGTGAGATATAAGTTTAATTATCAGTCTGTTATGAGGCACTTTATCGAATGCTTTTTGAAAATCAAGGTAGACAATATGTCAACTGCTTTATCTTCGTACATTTTGCTATCGAAAAATGTACAAATTCATCATCTTAGGGAGGTTTTTATAGCTTGATGGAGGTCTAAGGAGGAAACTAAAAATATTACTAATTAATAGATATATCAACCAATGAATAAACTCTTCCCCCTTAATAGCTTAACAGACTTTCTTGTACCCATATATATATATATATATATATATATATATATATATATATATATATATATATATGTTAGTATAGCCAGGTAATAGATTCTCTTTTAAACAGACGAGGTTAAAGGCAATAGCAGTTTCAGCATTAAGGATTTTATTGTTACAGCTTTCAATAGTTCTAACAATTTTCCTCGGGTTCAGAGATGAGGTACAACAGGTTAGCAAAATTCATGGTGGATCCAACGTTTCACAAGTAAACATCTTGCATCTTCAGGGAAAGGAGAGGTAATGATTAGAATAGGGACAAGGTATCATATTTATACAAAATTCGAGGATCAAGAATAGGAAGCTGGGCGGAGCTACTGGGTGTGTGGTGGCTGTTCATTGGTGGAAGGCAGTCTGTTCGCGAGACGGGCACTAGATCTTATCGGTGGTTGGTTGTTGGCTGTGGGTGGCTGTGATTGGTTGGTGTTGTCAGTTGTGTGCTGAGCGCGGAGGCGTAAGGTAGGGGGGCACGGGGCGAGAGGAAGGGGGGCAGTATGCCTGTAGTGCTTGCCTGAAGGAAGAATTTGAAGGTCTTGTGTTTGGTTGTTGATGCTGGGGTTGAGTGTTTGGATGTATAGAGCTTCTAAAATAGCTAGTCTTCTGGGGTCTGATTCTTTGTCGAGTATGGTGGTTTGTTTGTCTAGGTCGGCGCGAGTTAGGGCAAGATGGTGGGGGGCTTGATAGTGATCTTTTATAGCGCCAGATTGAAGGTGGAGGGTTAGTCGACGGGAAAGGCGAGTCTGTGTCATACCAACATAGGATAGGGGTCCACAGTCCCCAGAGGTGCAAATATGCTGATATATCACATGATCGTCTTTCGGTTGGTTGGTGGAAATGGGGCGGTTACGGAGGACAAGGTTGGAGGTCTTAGGAGATTTGTAGTAAATAATGAGTTTTATTTTATTGTCAGGGTTGGTGGGGAGGACGTTTTTGTGAATTATTTCTTTCATAATGGATTCGTCTGTTGTGTGGTCGGAAGAAATTTAGTTTCTGTAGAAAAATGTAATGTCATTGGCCGGGTTGGTGCTAGGGGGGTCTTGTTTGTACCATTTTTCTAGGTGGTGGTTGATAGCATTGGTGACGTCAGTGTTGGAATACCCATTGTTGACTAGGACCTGGGTGAGCCTTTCCAGTTCATTGTGTGTGTCATTCCAGGTGGTGCAATGGGTGAGGGCTCTCCTGACATAGGCGGCGATGGTGGACTGATGGTAACGTTTAGGGCATTCACTTTGCCCATTAAGACATTGGCCATTGTTAGTAGGTTTGGTGTACACTGTAGTTTTGAAGCCGTGGTCGTGGAGGGAGACAAGGAGGTCGAGGAAGGGTAGATGTCCATCGGTGGTTTCTTCGTATGTGAAGTTGAGTCCGGAGGCGGCCATGAAGCGCTGCTGGAGGTCCCTGAGTTCGCCCAGGTCCTTCACCCGCACGAAGATATCATCGATGTACCTGCAGTAGACAGTGGGCCGGTGGGCAGCCAGGAGTTCCTCTTCGATAGTTCCCATGAAGAAATTGGCGAACAGGACCCCCAGGGGGCTTCCCATCGCTGACAACACCAACCAATCACAGCCACCCACAGCCAACAACCAACCACCGATAAGATCTAGTGCCCGTCTCGCGAACAGACTGCCTTCCACCAATGAACAGCCACCACACACCCAGTAGCTCCGCCCACCTTCCTATTCTTGATCCTCGAATTTTGTATAAATATGATACCTTGTCCCTATTCTAATCATGGCATTTCTCTCCACCACCACCACTCCTGCAACACCAGCTGAGACCCTCCAGAAGATCGTGGGATCTCTTCCATAGGAGTATGGAGAGGCTGAGGCTGGTGGAGGAGCTTTGAAGATGGCTGGGTGATGCTGATATTGGGGACTTGGGCATTTCCACCGGGGTCCCACACAGAATTTCGTGTGCCCTCCTTTTGCCTGAGCCCCCGGAACACCATCGGCAGACCTCACCTTCAACGGAGCACCTCTTCCTTCACCTCAGTGGCAGTCCATCGCCAGTCGAGCAGAACACCGCCTCCAGAAAACACCAGAACATCAACCAGCCAAGCAAAACACCGCTGACTGTCACCACCACACACCATAACCTGGGACACGGCAGAACAACAACAACAAGTACCTGGGACACTGCAGAACACCTGGGGGATCCTCACACACATCATGGACCCCCCTGAACACCGCCAGAATCCCCGAATTCCACCATCATCATCTATCACCATCAACAAGTTCCTGACCAAACATCGCCAGGAACACATAAACTAAAATGATTTAACAAAAAATAAACAAATTAATAAATAAACAAAAAAATAATAATAAATAAATAAATAAACATCCCTCAACAACAGCAAGGTGGACGGCCCACTAACTTTTTTCTTCCACTGTATTTCATCTTTCCTACTTGCTCTTCCCCCCACCCACTCTGTGGTGCCTCTCTTCACCCCCCTACCTTTAAAAAAAAAAAAAAAAAAAAAAAAAAAAAAAAAAAAAAAATTCTAATCATTACCTCTCCTTTCCCTGAAGATGCAAGATGTTTACTTGTGAAACTTTGGATCCACCATGAATTTTGCTAACCTGTTGTACCTCATCTCTGAACCCCAGAGGAAAATTGTTAGAGCTATTGAAAGCTGTAACAATAAAATCCTTAATGCTGAAACTGCTATTGCCTTTAACCTCGTCTGTTTAAAAGAGAATATATATATATATATATATATATATATATATATATATATATATATATATATTTATATATATATATATATATATGCAACTATATAGGTACACATACAGTACGGTAGACTGACATAATTATTATGTTCTCTCCACCAACCAACTCTACTCCTAAAATCGATTAATGAAATTAACAACCACATGTGGCAGTCCGGGGATTTGAACCCAGGATGCTCACACCGAAAATCAACATACTATGCACTGCACCACGAAGACAGTTAAAGATTACTGCACAAGCCTACGATTTATAATGCAGTTTGGAATCCTGCATACCAATCTTAGCATGTACAATGGTTAATTTGACATGTTATCATTGTTGTTGTGATATACACTTAGGGGGATGTTCTTCTGGACCCCCTTCTCCCTCATATTCAGCCCCAGTAGTTTTGGAAATTTTTGCTATTTTATGACTTGACGAATAAAGTCTCTGTCAATTTTAAGAAACTTCTTGCCACTTAGGTGTCGATATTTTCCTGGTGAGCGTTAGCGAGCCTGGAATATAGGAGAATCGGCCCTCACCCGGGGCATTTTTCTACCAAAAACAAAAATGCACAAATTCAGCTCGAAGGAGGGTCTTGAGGGTATTGTTAAGGGGAGATTTCCACTTGAGGGATTGTTTTCTGGATCCCTTCCTCCCTCATGTTTAGCCCCATTGCTTTTGAGATTTTAAGACTTTCGCCCCATCAGTTTGACGATCTTAAGAACTTTCGCCCCATTTCTGTCAATTTTAAGACCTTTCGTGCCAATTAGGTGTCGATTTTTTCCTGGCGAACGATAGCGAGCCTGTAATGTAAGAGGAACCGGCCTTCGGCCGGGAAATTTTTCTACCGAAAAATGTACAAATTTATCTTGAAAGGGGGTCTAGGGGGTGTAATCGTAAGCTTGATGGAAATATAGGGAACAAACTAAAAACCTCCCCTTAAGCTTGATGAAGGTCTAAGGACGAAACTTAGAAACCAAAATGTAATATATTTATTTTCACCCATTTAATATAATGTGCTAATGCAAATAATGTGCTTAAGAGGTTAATGATATTGCATTATAAATATTTGTTAATCCTATATCTTTTATATAATAATGTTATCATTAAAAGCTCCAGAGGCCTTAAGGGGAGGTTTTTAGTGTGTTTCCTACTCCTCCAGCAATCTAGTAATGTCACCCCCTTAACCCCCTTTCAAGATAAATTTGTACATTTTTCGGGTAGACAAATTTCCCGGCCGAAGGCCGGTTGCTCTTAAATTACAGGCTCGCTATCGCTCGCCAGGATAAAATCGACACCTAAATGGCACGAAAGATCTTAAAATTTACAGAATGGGGCGTAAATTCTTAAAATCGCCAAACTCATGGGGCGAACGTCTTAAAATCTCAACAGCAAGGGGGCTAGACATGAGGGAGAAAGGAGTCAAGAAAAAAGTCCCTCAAGTGGAAATCTCCCCTTAATTAAGTCCCATTAGCGTAACTCATGTTTATATATTATTTGTAAACATTTTTCTGTGTCACTTTTAGTGTTGATATAAATTCCGTGGACAAATAAAGAAACCGACATATTTTGTCTATAAAACGCGGCATTATATTATTTATTTTCATTTTCTGGGGCCAGACGTTTCGACACTTTTCTTAGGTCATCTTCAGTGGTCTAAAATCGACAACTAAAATGAATTAACATCTTTACATTATATTGGACATAGTCAAAATAAACACTAATAATAAATTAGTACAAAAGTCTCACTAAGTTAAGTTAGAAATTAATTATCCTATATTTAAGCTGGACTAATATTTAAGCTAAACACGAGTAATTAGAATAAGAAGTTCACTTTTACAATTAGTTTACTCTTCCTCCTCAAGATCCAGTATCCCAAGAACACGCCTATATTACTTACATGGTGTTTTCCTTTATAATTAATAGAAGCTCAATATAATTTTATGTTATATATTTTCCGTATTTTATAATGTTAAGGTTTTTCTTCATTAATGTATAGTGCGTTACTATGTACTGTACTCTGTTTCACATTTTTCATATTATGTCATTTGTCTTCGGCTTTATGAACTAATTGTAATGCACTATGATATTTTCGTATTGTATAATGTTTTCGGTTTTTACGCCATTAAGTTAGTCTGTTTATAGGTTTACTAATACAATCAGTCGTCATATTGTTCATACTATAATGATGTCATACCATGTACATTTTTTAGGCTTTATGAAATTATTCTAGTGCACTTTGGTATCAGTTGTTCTAGATTTGCCTGATGATGGAGTGTCTCCGAATCCTATCAATAAAAAAAGATAAATGAATCTCTTCTAGCCCTTGTTTTTCACTTATATATATATATATATATATATATATATATATATATATACAGTATATATATGCAGTTATATTAAAAAGGATTATCAAGGAAAGCAAGCAACAACAAATGTGGGTATTCATGAAGTATGTTCTGACTGTGTATTGCGGTATTAAAGGACCCCATTGAACTGACTACCAATATATATGAGGTGTGGTAGAGTGGTCTTGCCACTGGACTGGTAATCCAATGGACCCGGGTTCGAATCCCGATATGTCAATGGGAAGATACTATTGGGATGGAATTTATGCTGTACCTAGTATCAGTGCATTACCACAAAGCCCACCGAAACGCCCAAAAAAATACCCTCATTGTTCCCTGATAAAATAGTATATACAGTATGAATATGTCCATATTCAAAATATGGTACAGGGGGCCAATGCCTAGCGTTCTGAGAGCGAGGGCCTGAGTCTGGGAGGTGAGACAGTGAAGCATAGAGGCGAATCAGCTTCAGAGATGGGGCTGCTTCGAGCTGTGAATGGGTGCTTCACATGTCTCACTCCCTAGACTGGAACGAGACTCACGGGCTTCACCTTGTTGAGCGGTAGAATGTACAGGCTCTCAGCTTATGCCCAAGAGGGAGTAGGCTAGTTGGAATATAGAAAAAAAACAAAAAAAACACAAATACTGAGATATGTCGTGGGCATTCATGATATATGTTGTTACTATTATTTTGGGTATTAAAGGCCCCCATTGAACTGAAAACCCGGGCAGGTGGTAGTGGCTTCGGTTTATATATATTCACCCGGGGATGATGGGGGTGATTTGAATATGCATAACATTAACATAATTAAAGGGGAGGGGGTGGATGTAGTGTGGGATGTTGTGTGTGAGAGAGAGAGAGAGAGAGAGAGAGAGAGAGAGAGAGAGATAGTTACATAGATTTACATATATACACTGGCCACACAGACCTTACGATCCAAACGAGGTGGTCAGGACTTAATTCTAGTAGAGATGGCATATCCGATGGAAAAGGAAAGTTGAAGGAAAGGATGGAAAAGAAGAAGAGACAGAGAGAGAGAGAGAGAAAGAAAGAGAGAGACACAGAGAGAGAGAGACACATAGTAGAGAGAGTTAGAGTTAGTGGTGGTGAGTGTTATGTTTGTCAATGGATGAATGGGTAAGTACAATTGATAAGTGCTCAGGTAAACAGAGAGGCAGGCAGGTAGGCAGGTAGATAAGTAGGAAACTAAATACGGGGAGCCGGGATATACGAAGAGGCATATAGGTATTTTAGTGGAAGTAGAGTCTAAGTACGTAAATATGTACATTAACTTGTAAAAGGTTGTACAATTAGCAGGCAGGTAGGTAGGTCGGAAGTTATATAGGTCGGTAGGTAAGTAGGTAATTAGTAGGACAGGTGCCCACACATCCGGACGTTACATACTATATATATATATATATATATATATATATATATATATATATATATATATATTCACTAAGCAAAACATTGTTTTTCCAACAAAGTAGTTAACTTGTGGAACAACCTGCAAAAGTTATGTCGTAGACTATTCCCACTTAAACAAATATCTATGACTCAAATGGGTAAATACGATCTAAAAAAAAAATCTTAATAGCATAGGTCCTTCTGAAACTGCATAAAATAATTTATTATTAGCCAGAACCAAAGGCAATAAGACGTTATGGTGCTAAAGGAGTTAAACAGCACATGTGGGCTAGTTGGAAATATTGCCGTCTGTACAGTTATAGACAGATGAGATAGAGGCGAGTGTTGGGGCAGTTATTATTTATGTAGCTAATACCAAGAGGTACCTTATTGTTTTGTGATAAAACATTTTTTGTTTTCAGTTTTCAGACACATATCATAAAGGTCAGAGGTCAACAACGGACTGGAGTTCTCGAAAGGGGCTCCAGTCCTGACGCTATTCTTGACTTACTGTGTGCTGGCTTAATAATCCAGAAGGGTTGATAGCCTCTGAAGTCCTATTTTAACTAACTAACTAACAAAGGTCAAGGTCAAATATTCCTCTAGTAACTCTCAAAGTAGGAATACATTAGTAAAGGAGGTCACGAACGGCTCCATACTGTTTTATTCCATTTATTTAATTAATTTACATATATTTGTGATGGTCAATATCAAAGGAATAGTTGACCTTGACCTTTGACCTTTTATCTTGACTTTTATGATAAATTAAGTGTTTGAGAACCAACTAATAGCCCTATAGTAAATATATAAACTCATTCACTCACCTTAGTTTATTGTTTTATGGTAAACTAGATATTTGAGAACCTTTTAATAGCACTGCAGTAAGTGTGTAAACTCTTTCATTTACCATAAGGGGGGTGACCTGCTTTTGTTCTCTCCTTTTCTCTCTTTCTCTGGCTTGTATCCATTCTGCCCCATTCAGCCTACTGCTAATAAGACTTTAATCCCCAACCAGCTGTTGATTTCTTCCTGGCGAGCGATAGCGAGCCAACATTGTATTAAGAAATCCGACTTCGCCGGAATTTTCTTTAACATTTAAAAAAAAAAAATGCTGGCTCGCTACTACTCGCCAGAAATAAACCAACAACTGAATGGGGATAAACGTCTTAATACAGTACGCTGGATGGGGCCGAATGGATACAAGCCAGAAACAGAGGGAGAGAGAGAGAAATAAAACGAGGTGGGCCTCCTTAAGGGGGAAGGTGACCTATCTCTCCTTAAGGGGAGATGGGTCACTTTTTGGGCGATTTTTGCATGTATTCGTTATTTTTCTAGTTCCCTCCCTAGACCTCCATCAAATTTAAAAAAACATCCATTAGATCCCCCTTCTAGATTAATTTGTACATTTTTCGGTAGAAAAATGTCCCGGCCAAAGGCCGTTCTTCCAACATTACAGGCTCACTATCGTTCGCCACGGAAGAAATTGACACCTAAATAGCACGGAAGGTTTAAATATTGACGAAGAAATGTGGCAAAAGGTCTTAAATCGACTAACTAATGGGGCAAGCATCTTAACATCTGAAAACTAATGGGGCTAAACATGAGGAAGAAGGGGAAGCAGAAAACCGGCCCATCTCCCCTTAAAGCTTTGCAAACAATTTATGAAAGCATTCTGTCCAGTCATATTCCTGCACATTACGTCTTTGCTTCGTCTGTCTAAAACTGTACACTCGACCAAAACACAATCTTTTCACTAACGCTCTAAACATTCTGGAAGTAGGTCGAAATCTTATGATAATACCTCACAGGCGTATGTTTCACCCGATTCATTCCGTTCACACTATTTATAGCTCACCAGTGTAAAGATTGTTTTTTGGTCGAGTGGACATCAATCTACTGTAAGCATTAACTCAATACAGTCCTAACATATTCTCCATATCACCAATATACTCCCAATGTACAGTCGCGCTAATAAGTGATATCTCGGCACCAAGTAGGTTTTGGTCTATAATTACTCTCAGCAATATCTAAGCTTCATTTCTTCATATCGAGTGAAATATACAAACATGTTCCTACACTTACCCACCCTATTCAACATCTGACAGACGTTAATACAGCACAGAACAAGCCAAACGTAATGACAGCTGAGACATGACTTATTAGCGCGACAGTACGGTCGCGCTAATAAGTCATGGCCCAGCTGTCATTATGTTTGGCTTGCTCAGTATTGTATTAATGTCTGTCAGATGTACAATAGGGTGGGTATACGGTCACGCTAATAAGTCATGTTCCAGCTGTCATTATGTTTGGGTTGCTCTGTGTTGTATTAATATGTCAAATGTTGAATAGGGTGGGTAAGTGTAGGAACATGTTTGTATATTTCACTCGACATGAAGAAATTAAGCTTAGATATTGCTGATACCAATTATTGATCAAAACATACTTGGTGCCGAAACATCACTTATTAGCGCGACTGTACATCAATAATTATCCCCTTCTGTACCGGCGAGGTCTTTTTTATCTTATTCTAACTATATTTAAGCGAATTTGTGAAGCTTAAGAAGGGTCAGTGGCAGTTAAAAGGGTTAATTAAGATGATCCGAAGCCTTTTAATTGCTGGAGGCCCTTCGTAAGCTGAATGAAAATGTCTAATGTCAGCCAGAATTAACCCTTTCAAGATCCAATACGCATTTTTTGTTCTATTTTCTGGTAATTAGTAGACGATTTTGTTCAGATTAGGAAGGGTATATGGAAGTCAGAGGATTGTTTGAGATAGTTTTCAACATTTTAATACCCACAGATCCTTCCTAAGCTGCATAAAATCGTCTAATGATAGCCAAATATATACTGCTTAAACGCGGCAGAGCCTCAAAGGGTTAAGCTAAATGAACGTCAGCGGTACAGAAAGGGTTAAGGGGAGATTTCCACTTGAGGGATTTTTTTC